>PVIC010012580.1:0-39433 GCA_004025085.1 Thryonomys swinderianus
GGCTCCCGTTAGGGTTAGGATTCGTGAGAGTGGTACTGTCATTTTGACTATTCCTGTGGATTGGGCTTCCAAAACTATAGTGAGGATGAAGAGTACTGTCAGGATTGGAGTTAGCCTTAGTGCGTTGTGCATATACCCTAATATAGTTCTTCATGTGTCAGGGAGATTGTGGGCTCAGGCCAAGGACTGGGAGTTTTGACTCTGTTGGAGTGATACACTTCTGTATTTCACTGCCAAATATAGGGTAATAGCCATGCTTCTTTTTCTTGATCGACAGGTTTTTATATGTTCTGTGTGTTAGGCCTCAGGAAGCTGCCGGCTCATACCCTTGTTTTAGGCTGAAAGTCAGAATGCAGAAAACCACAAATCCCAGTGTTGTTTTGGCGATTCCTGTCCATTTGTCATGCAATTGTCTTGCCAGTGGCACGTTTCAGAGGAAGAATATGCAGAGTGTATGACGAAGGTAGAGTAGGGATGGGAGTGTAAGGTTGAAAGTTATGGTTGGGTTCAAGTTGAGATCGAGAATGGGGTCACTGTGCATTTTCTTGCGCTTTCAGCATCAGTTTGCCAAGGAATGTTGAGGAGTCTAGCGCGGATTATGCTGAGAGCTACTGTGGTTGTACCTCTCCCTCGAGAATGGAGGCATTTGCTGAATTCAGCATTGTGGCTAGGGTTAGGATTAGGATTTGTGAGAGTTTTACTGTCCTTTTGACTATTTCTCTCGATTCTGCTTACCAAACTATTATGAAGATGAAAGGTACTGTCAGGATTTGAGTTAGCATTAGTGCATTTTGCGTATACCATGATATAGGGCTTCATGCATCAGGGAGATTGTGGGCTCAGACCAAGGACTGGGAGTTGTGACTGTGTGGGGGTGACACACTTTTGTAATACACTGCCAAGTATATGGTAGTAGCCACGATTCTCTTGCTTGATCAACAGGTTTTGAAAGGTCTTGTGTGTTAGGCCTCAGGTACCTGGAGGCTCTTGCCCTTGGGTTAGCCTGACAGTCAGAATTCAGAAAACCACAAGTGCAAGGGTTGTTTTGGCGATTCCTGCGCATTTGTCAGGCAGTTGTCTCATCAGTGGCAAGTTTCAGAGGAAGAATATTGAAAGTGTATGATGGAGGTAGAGGGGGGTTTAGAGTGTAAGGCTGAAAGGATGGGTAGTTTTCAGATTGGCATCGAGAATGGTGTAAGTACGGATTTTTTTTTTTTTGCATGTTCAGCATCAGTTTGCCAAGGAATTTTGAGGAGTATAGCTTGGATTACGCTGAGAGCTAGTGGTGATGTACCTCTTTCTACAGAATTGAGCCATTTGCTGTATTCAGCATTGTGGCTAGGGTAAGGGTTAGGATTCATGAGAGTGGTACTGTCATTTGGAGTATTCCTACGGATTGGGCTTCCAAAACTGAAGTGAGGATGTAGGGTACTGTCAGGATTGGAGTTAGAATTAGTGCCTTTTGCATATACCCTGATGTAGGGCTTCATGCATCAGGGAGATTGTGGGCTTAGGCCAAGGACTGGGATTTGTGACTCTCTGGCAGTGACACACTTCTGTATTTCACTGCAAAATATATGGTAAAAGCCATGATTCTATTTCTTGATGAACAGGTTTTGAAATGTCCTGTGTGTTAGGCCTCAGGTACCTGCAAGCTCTTGCCCTTGTGTTAGGCTGCCATTCAGAATTCAGAATATCATAAGTCCAAGTGTTGTTTTGGTGACTCCTGTGCATTTATCAGGCAGTTATGTTGTCAGTGGAACGGTTCAGAGGAATAATATGAAGAGTGTATGATGGAGGTAGAGTGTGGTTGAGAGTGTTAGTTTGAAAGGCGGGGTAGTGTTCAGTTTGAGATCGAGAATGGTGTCACTGTGGATTTTCTTGTGTATTCAGCATCATTTTGCCAAGGAATGGTGAGCAGTATAGTTCGGATTATGCTGAGAGCTAATGGGTTTGTACCTCTCCCTCCACAATGGAGGCATTTGCTCAATTCATCATTGTGGCTCAGATGAGGGGTATTATTCGTGAGAGTGAAACTGTCATTTGGACTATTCCTACGGAATGGGCTTCCAAAACTATAGTGAGGATGTAGTGTACTGTCAGGATTGGAGTTAGAATTAGTGCGATTTGTATATACCCTGATGTAAGACTTCATGCATCAGGGAGATTGTGGGCTTAGGCCAAGGACTGGGAGTTGTGACTCTCTGGCAGTGACACACTTCTGTATTTCACTGTGAAATATATGGCAAAAGTCATGATTCTATTTCTTGATCAACAGGTTTTGAAATGTCCTCTGTGTTAGGCCTCATGTACCTGTGGCTGTTGCTCTTGTGTTAGGCTGCCATTCAGAATTCAGAATATCATAAGTCCAAGTGTTGTTTTCGTGACTCCTGTGCAATTATCTGGCAGTTATGTTGTCAGTGGAACGGTTCGGAGGAATAATATGTACAGTGTATGATGGAGGTAGAGTGTGGTTGAGAGTGTTAGGTTGAAAGGCGGGGTAGTGTTCAGGTTGAGATTCAGAATGGTGTCACTGTGGTTTTTCTTGTGTATTCATCATAAGTTTGCCAAGGAATGGTGAGCAGTATAGTTCAGATTATGCTGAGAGCTAATGGGTTTGTACCTCTCCCTCCACAATGGAGGCATTTGCTCAATTCATCATTGTGGCTCGGATGAGGGTTATTATTCATGAGAGTGGTACTGTCATTTTGATTATTCTTGCGGATTGGGCTTCCCAATCTATAGTGAGGATGAAGGGTACTGTAAGAATTGGAGTTAGTATTAGTGCATCGTGCATATACCATGATATAGGGCTTCATGCTTCAGGGAGATTGTGGGCTCAGGCCAAGGACTGGGAGTTGAGACTCTGTGGGAGTGACATACTTCTGTATTTCACTGCCAAATATATGGTAATAGCCACGATGCTCTTTTTTGATCAAGCGGTTTTGAAATGTCCTGTGTGTTAGGCCTCAGGTACCTGCAGGCTCTTGCACTTGGGTTAGGCTGCCATTCAGAATTCAGAAAACCACAAGTCCAAGTGATGTTTTGGCGATTTCTGTACAATTATCATGCAGTTGTCTTGTCAGTGGCACGTTTTGGAGGAATAATATGCAGAGTGTAGGATGTAGGTAGAGTGGGGTTGAGAGTGTAAGGTTGAAAGGCGGGTTAGGGTTCAGATTGAGATCGAGAATGGTGTCACTGTAGATTTTCTTTCGTATTCAGCATCAGTTTGCCAAGGAATGGTGAGCAGTATGGCTTGGATTATGCTGAGAGCTACTGGGGATGTACCTCTCCCTCCAGTATGGAGGCAGTTGCTGAATTCAGCATTGTGGCTAGGGTTAGGTTTAGGATTTGTGAGAGTGGTACTGTCATTTTGAGTATTCCAGGGGATTGGGCTTATCCAAACTATAGTGAGGATGAAGGGTACTCTCAGGATTGGAGTTAGCATTAGTGCGTTTTGCATATACCATGATATAGGGCTTCATGCTTCAGGGAGATTGTTGGCTCAGGCCAAGGACTGAGAGTTGTGACTCTGGGGGAGTGACGCACTTCTGTATTTCACTGCCAAATATATCGGAATAGCCATGATTCTCTTTCTTGATCAACAGGTTTTGAAATGTCCTTTGTGTTCTTCCTCAGGTAACTCTAGGCTCTTGCCCTTGGCTTAGACTGCCAGTCAGAATTCAGATAACCATAAGTCCAAGTGTTGTTTTGGCGATTCCTGTGCATTTGTCGTGCAGTGGCACGCTTCGGAGTAAGAGTATGCAGACTGTATTACGACGGTAGAGTGGGTTTGAGAGTTTAAGTTTGAAAGGTGCTGTAGGGTTCAGATTGAGATCGAGAATGGTGTCACTGGATTTTCATGCATATTCATAATACGTTTACCAAGGAATGGTAAGCAGTACAGCTCAGATTATGCTAAGAGCTAGTGGGGTTGTACTTGTTCCTCGAGAATGGAGGCATTTGCTGAATTACACATTGGGGCTCTGGTTAGGGTTAGGATTCGTGAGAGTGGTACTGTCATTTTCACTATTCTTGCGGTTTGGGCTTCCTAAACTATAGTGAGGATGAAGGGTCCTGTCAGGATTGGAGTTAGCAATAGTGCGTTGTGCATACACCATGATATAGGGCTTCCTGCTTCAGGGAAATGGTGGGCTCAGGCCAAGGACTGAGAGTTGTGACTCTTTGGGAGTGACACACTTCTGTATTTCATGGCCAAATACATGGTAATAGCCACGATTCTCTTTCTTGATCAACACTATTTGAAATGTACTGTGTGTTAAGCCTCAGGTACCTGCAGGCTCTTTCACTTGGGATAGGCTGCCAGTCAGAATTCTGAAAAACCACAAGTAAAGTGTTGTCTTGGCGATTTCTGTACAATTGTCATGCTGTTGTCTTGTCAGTGGCACCTTTTGGAGGAATAATATGCAGAGTGTATGATGGAGGTAGAGTGGGGTTGAGAGTGTAAGGTTGAAAGGTGGGGTAGGGTTCAGATTGAGATTGCGAATGGTGTCACTGTGGATTTTCTTCCTTATTCGGCATCAGTTTCACATGGAATGGTGAGCAGTATGGCTCTGATTATGCTGAGAGCTAGTGGGGTTGTACTTCTCGCTCCAGAATGGAGGCATTTGCTGAAGGCAGCATTGGGCCTAGCGTTAGTGTTAGGATTCGTGAGAGTGGTAGTGTCATTTTGACTATTCCTGTTGATTGTGCTTCCCAGACTATAGTGAGGAATAAGGTTACTGTCAGGATTGGAGTTAGCATTAGTGCATTGTGTATATACACTAATATAGGGCTTCATGTGTCAGGGATATTGTGGGCGCAGGCCAAGGGCTGAGAGTTTTGACTCTGTCAGAGTGACACACTTCTGTATTTCACTGCCAAATATATGGTAATAGGCACGATTCTCATTCTTGATCAAGCGGTTTTGAAATGTCCTGTGTGTTAGGCCTCAGGTAACTGCAGGCTCTTGCCCTTGGGTTAGGCTGCCAGTCAGAATTCAGAATACCATAAATCGAAGTGTTGTTTTGGTGACACCTGTGCATTTATCAGGCAGTTTATTTGTTAGTTTCACGGTTCGGAGGAATAATATGCAGAGTGTATGATGGAGGTAGAGTGGGGTTGTGAGTGTTAGGTTGAAAGGCGGGGTAGGGTTCAGTTCGAGATCGAGAATGGTGTCAATGTGGATTTTCTTGCGTATTCAGCATCAGTTTGCCAAGGAATGGTGAGCAGTATAGCTGGGGTTATGCTGACAGCTAGTGGGTTTGTACCTCTCCCTCCACAATGGAGGCATTTGCTCAATTCATCATTATGGCTAGGGTGAGGGTTAGTATTCGTGAGAGTGGTACTGTCATTATTACTATTCCTGTGGATTGCGCTTCCAGAACTGTAGTAAGGATGAAGGTTACTGACAGGATTGGAGTTTGCATTAGTATGTTATCCATATACCCTGATAATGGGCTTCATGCATCAGGGAGATTGTGGGCTCAGGCCAAGGACTGGGAGTTGTGACACTTTGGGAGTGACACACTCCTGTATTTCACTGCATAATATATGGTAACAGCCACGATTCTACTTCTTGATCAACAGATTTTGAAATGTCCTGTGTATTATGCCTCAGGTATCTGTAGGCTCTTGTCCTTGCGTTAGGCTGGGGGCAGAATTCCGAAAACCAGAAATCCAAGTGTTGTTTTGGCGATTCGTGTGAATTTGTCATGCTGTTGTCTTGTGAGTGGCACGGTTTGGAGAAAGTATATGCAGAGTGTATGATGGAGGTAGAGTGGTATTTAGAGTGACAGGTTTAAAGGTGGGATAGGGTTCAGATTGAGATCGAGAATGGTGTCAGTGTGGATTTTCTTGCATATTCCGCATCAGTTTGCCAAGGAATGGTGAGGAGTATAGCTCCGATTATGCTGAGAGCTAGTGGGGTTGTACATCTGCATCCCATATGGAGGCCTTTGTTGAATTCAGCACTCTGCTTAGGTTTCGGTTAGGATTCGTGAGACTGGTACTGTCATTTTGATTATCCTTGTGGATTGGGCTTCCCAATCTATAGTGAGGATGAAGGGTACTGTAAGAATTGGAGTTAGCATTAGTGCATTGTGCATATACCATGATATAGGGCTTCATGCTTCAGGGAGATTGTGGGCTCAGGACAAGGACTGGGAGTTGAGACTAGGTGGGAGTGACACACTTCTGTATTTCACTGTCAAATATATGGTAATAGCCATGATGCTCTTTCTTGATCAAAACGTTTTGAAATGTCCTCAGGTACCTGCAGACTCTTGCCCTTGGGTTAGGCTGCCAGTCAGAATTCAGAAAACCACAAGTCCAACTGTTGTTTTAGCGATTTCTGTACAATTGTCATGCAGTTGTCTTGTCAGTGACACGTTTCGGGCCAATAATATGCAGAGTGTAGGATGTAGGTAGAGTGGGGTTGAGAGTGTAAGGTTGAAAGCCGGGTTAGGGTTCAGATTGAGATCGAGAATGGTGTCACTGTAGATTTTCTTTCATATTCATCATCAGTGTGCAAAGGAATGGTGAGCAGTACAGCTTGGATTATGCTGAGAGCTACTGGGGATGTACCTCTCCCTCCAGTATGGAGGCAGTTGCTGAATTCACCATTGTGCCTAGGGTTAGGTTTAGGATTCTTGAGAGTGGTACTGTCATTTTGAATATTCCAGGCGATTTGGCTTACCCAAACTATAGTGAGGATGAAGGGTACTCTCAGGATTGGAGTTAGCATTACTGCATTTTGCATATACCATAATATAGGGCTTCATGCTTCAGGGAGATTGTTGGCTCAGGCCAAGGACTGAGAGTTGTGACTCTGTGGGAGTGACACAATTCTGTCCTTTGTCTTCTTCCTCAGGTAACTGCAGGCTCTTGCCCTTGGCTTAGACTGCCAGTTAGAATTCAGAAAACTATAAGTCCAAGTGTTGTTTTCGCGATTCCTGTGCATTTGTCCTGCAGTGGCACACTTTGGAGAAAGAGTATGCAGAGTGTATGATGGTTGTAGTGTGGGTTTGAGAGTATAAGTTTGAAAGGTGCTGTAGGGTTCAGATTGAGATCGAGAATGGTGTCACTGTGGATTATCATGCATATTCAGCATCAGTTTGCCAAGGAATGGTAAGCAGTACAGCCCCGATTATGCTACGAGCTAGTGGGGTTTTACTTGTTCTTCGAGAATGGAGGCATTTGCTGAATTAAATATTGTGGCTATGGTTAGGGTTAGGATTCGTGAGAGTGGTACTGTCATTTTCAATATTCTTGCGGTTTGGGCTTCCCAAACTTTAGTGAGGATGAAGGGTACTGTCAGGATTGGAGTTAGCAATAGTGCGTTGTGCATATACCATGATATAGGGCTTCGTGCTTTAGGGAAATTGTGGGCTCAAGCCAACAACGGGCAGTTGTGACTCTTTGGGAGTGACACACTTCTGTATTTCACTGCCAAATAAATAGTAATTGCCACTATTCTCTTTCTTGATCAACAGGATTTGAAATGTCCTGTGTGTTAGACCTCAGCTACCTGCAGGCTCTTGCAATTTTGATAGGCTGCCAGTCAGAATTCAGAAAACCACAAGTAAAGAGTTGTCTTGGCGATTTTTGTACAATTGTCATGCCATTGTCTTGTCAGTGGCATGACTCGGAGGAGTAATATGCAGAGTGTATGATGTAGGTATGGTGGGGTTGAGAGTGTAAGGTTGAAAGGCGAGTTAGGGTTCAGATTGAGATCGACAATGGTGTCACTGTGGATTTTCTTGCGTATTCAGCATCAGTTTGCCAAGGAATGGTTAGCAGTACAGTTTGGATTATGCTGAGAGCTACTGGGGATGTACCTCTTCACCCAGTATGCAGGCAGTTGCTGAATTCAGCATTGTGGATAGGGTAAGGTTAGGATTCTAGAGAGAGGTGCTGTCATTTTGACTCTTCCTGTGGATTGGGCTTCCCAAATTATAGTGAGGATGAAGGGTACTGTCAGGATTGGAGTTAGCATTAGTGCTTTGTGCATATACCATGATATAGGGCTTCATGCCTCAGGGAGATTGTGGGCTCAGGCCAAGGACTGAGAGTTGTGACTCTGTCTGAGTGATACTCTTCTGTATTTCATTGCCTAATATATGGTAATAGCCACGGTTCTCTTTCTTGATCAACAGGTTTTGAAATGTCCTGTTTGTTAGTCCTCAGGTGCACGCAAGCTCTTGCCCTTGGGTTAGGCTGCCAGGCAGAATTCAGAAAACCACAAGTCCAAGTGTTGTTTTGGCGATTCCTCGGCATTTGTCATGCAGTTCTCTTGTCAGTGGCACAGATCGGAGGAAGGATATGTGGAGTGAATGATGGAGATAGAGTGGGGTTGAGAGTGTAAGGTTGAAAGGCAGGGTAAGGGTTCAGATTGAGATCTAGAATGGTGTCTGTCTGGATTTTCTTGCATATTCAGCCTCAGTTTGTAACGGACAGGTGCGTAGTATAGCTCGGATTATGGTGAGAGCTATTGGGCTTGTAACTCTTCCTCCAGCATGCAGGCATTTGCTGAAGTCAGCATTTTGGCTAGGGTAAGGGTTAGCATGCGTGACAGTGGTACTGATATTTTGATTATTCCTGTGGACTGGGCTTCCCAAAATATAGTGAGGATGAAGGGTACGGTCAGGATTGGAGATAGCATTAGTGTGGTGTGCATATACACTGATATTGGGCTTCATGCATCAGGGAGATTGTGGGTTCAGACCAAGGACTGGGAGTTGTGACTGTGTGGGAGTGACATACTGCTGTATTTCACTGCCACCTATATGGTAGTAGCCACGATTCTCTTGCTTGATCAACAGGTTTTGAAATGTCCTGTGTGTTAGGCCTCAGGTACCTAGAGGCTCTTGCCCTTGGGTTAGCCTGGCAGTCAGAATTCAGAAAACCACAAGTCCAAGGGTTGTTTTGGCGATTCCTGCGCATTTCTCAGACTGTTGTCTCATCAGTGACAAGTTTCAGAGGAAGAATATTCAGAGTGTATGATGGAGGTAGAGGGTGGTTTAGAGTGTAAGGCTGAAAGGAAGGGTAGTTTTCAGATTGGCATCGAGAATGGTGTCAGTGTGGATTTTTTTCTGTGTTCAGCATCAGTTTGCCAAGGAATTTTGAGGAGTATAGCTTGGATTACGCTGAGAGCTAGTGGCGATGTACCTCTTTCTACAGAATTGAGCCATTTGCTATATTCAGCATTGTGGCGTGGGTAAGGGTTAGGATTCGTGAGAGTGGTATTGTCATTTGGACTATTCCTACTGATTGGGCTTCCAAACTATAGTGAGGATGTAGGGTACTGTCAGGATTGGAGTTAGAATTAGTGCATTTTTCATATACCCTGATGTAGGGCTTCATGCGACAATGAGATTGCGGGCTTAGGCCAAGGACTAGGATTTGTGACTCTCTGGCAGTGCCAAACTTCTGTATTTCACTGCAAAATATATGGTAAAAGCCATGATTCTATTTCTTGATGAACAGGTTTTGAAATGTCCTGTGTGTTAGGCCTCAGGTACCTGCAGGCTCTTGCCCTTGTGTTAGGCTGCCATTCAGAATTCAGAATATAACAAGTCCAAGTGTTTTTTAGGTGACTCCCGTGCAATTATCAGGCAGTTGTCTTGTCCATTGCACAATTAAGAGGAATAATATGTACAGTGTATGATGGAGGTAGAGTGTGGTTGAGAGTGTTAGTTTGAAAGGCGGGGTAGGGTTCAGTTTGAGATCGAGAATGGTGTCACTGTGGATTTTCTTGTGTATTCAGCATCATTTTGCCAAGGAATGGTGAGCAGTATAGTTCGGATTATGCTGAGAGCTAATGGGTTTGTACCTCTCCCTCCACAATGGAGGCATTTGCTCAATTCATCATTGTGGCTCAGATGAGGGTTATTATTCGTGAGAGTTGTACTGTCATTTCAACTCTTCCTGTCGATTGGGCTTCCCAATCTTTAGTGAGGATGAAAGTTACTGACAGGATTTGAATTAGTATTAGTGTGTTATGCATATACCCTGATTGAGGGCTTCATGTGTCAGGGAGATTTTGGGCTCAGGCCAAGGACTGGGAATTGTGACTCTTTGGGAGTGACACTCCTCTGTATTTCACTGCAAAATATATGGTAATAGCCACGATTCTATTTCTTGATCAACCGGTTTTGAAATGTCCTGTGTGTTAGGCCTCAGGTACCTGAAGGCTCTTGCCCTTTGGTTAGGCTGCCAGTCAGAATTCAGAGTACCATAAATCCAAGTGTTGTTTTGGTGACTCCTGTGCATTTATCAGGCAGTTTACTTGTTAGTTTCACGCTTCAGAGGAATAATATGAAGAGTGTATGTTGGAGGTAGAGGGGGGTTGTAAGTGTTAGTTTGAAAGGCGGGGTAGGGTTCAGTTTTAGATCGAGAATGATGTCAATGTGGATTTTCTTGCGTATTCAGCATCAGTTTGCCAAGGAATGGTGAGCAGTATAGCTGGGGTTATGCTGACAGCTAGTGGGTTTGTACCTCTCCCTCCACAATGGAGGCATTTGCTCAATTCATCATTTGGCTAGGGTGAGGGTTATTATTCGTGAGAGTGGTACTGTCATTATTACTATTCCTGTGGATCGGGCTTCCAAAACTCTAGTAAGGATGAAGGTTACTGACAGAATTAGAGTTTGCATTAGTATGTTATGCATATACCCTGATAATGGGCTTCATGTGTCAGGGAGATTGTGGGCTCAGGCCAAGGACTGGGAGTTGTGACTCTTTGCGAGTGACACTCTTCTGTATTTCACTGCAAAATATATGGTAATAGCCACGATTCTATTTCTTGATCAACCGGTTTTGAGATGTCCTGTGTGTTAGACCTCAGGTACCTGCAGGCTCTTGCCCTTCTGTTAGGATGCCGGTCAGAATTCAGAAAACCACAAGTCCAAGTGTTGTTTTGGGGATTGTGTGCGTTTGTCATGCATTTGTCTTGTCAGTGGCATGGTTTGGAGGAAGTATATGCAGATTTTATGATGGAGGTAGAGTCTTTTTGAGAGAGTAAGTTTGAATGGCGGCCTAGGTTTCAGATTGAGATCGAGAATGCTGTCACTGTGGATTTTCTTGTGGATTTATCATCAGTTTTCTAAGGAAAGGTGAGGAGTCTACCTCGGATTATGCTGAGACCTAGTGGGGTTATACATCTCCATCCCATATGGAGGCATTTGCTGAATTCAGCATTGTGGCTAGGGTTAAGGTTAGAATTCGTGAGAGTGGTACTGTCAATTTTGACTATTCCTGTGGATTGGGCTTCCCAAACTCTAGTGAGGATGAATTGTACTGTCTGGATTGGATTTAGCATTACTGCATTGTGCATATACCCTGACATAGGGCTTCATACCTCAGGGAAATTGTGGGCTCAGGCTAAGGACTGGGAGTTGTGATTCTGTGGGAGTGGCACATTTCTTTATTTTACTGCAAATATATGGTAATAGCCACGATTCTCTTTCTTGATCAACAGGTTTTGAAATGTCCAGTGTGATACGCATCAGGTACTTGGGGACTCTTGCCCTTGGGTTAGCCTGGCAGTCAGAATTCAGAAAACCACTAGACCAAGTGTTGTTTTGGCGATTCCTGCGCATTTCTCATACAGTTGTCTTGTCAGTGGCATGTTTCCGAGGAAGAATATGCCGAGTGTATGATGGATGTAGAGTGGGGTTGAGAGTGTAATGTTGAAGGGCTTGGTAGGGTTCACATTGAGATCATGAATGGACTCACTGTGGATTTTATTGCGTATTCGCCATCAGTTTTCCAAGGATTGATGATTAGTATAGCTCGGATTATGCTTAGTCTAGTGGGGTTGTACGTCTCCCTCCAGAATGGAGGCATTTGCTGAATTCAGCATTGTGGCTAGTGTGAGGGCTAGGATTCCTGAGAGTGGTACTATCATTTTAAATATTCCTGTGGATTGGGCTTTCCAAACTATTGTGAGGATGAAGATTACTGTCAGAATTGGAGGTAGCATTAGTGTCTTGGGCATATACCCTGATATAGGAATTCATGCCTCAGGGAGATTGGGGGCTCAGGCCAAGGACAGATCGCTCTGACCCTGTTGGAGTGACAGAATTCAGTACTTCACTGCAAATATATGGTAATAGCCACGATTCTCTTTCTTGATCAACAGGTCATGAAATGTCGTCTGTGTTCGGGCTCAGGTAAGTGCACGCTCTTGCCCTTGGTTCAGGCTGCTGTGGTTTTCTGATTTCAGAAAACCACAAGTTCAAGTGTTGTTTTGGTGATTCCTGTGCATTTGTCATGCAGCAGTCTTGCCAGCGGCACACTTCGGAGGAAGAATATGCAGAGTGTATGATGGAGGTAGAGTGGGGTTCAGAGTGTAAGGTTGAAAGGTGGGGTAGGGATCAGATTGAAATCGTGAATGGTGTCACTGTGGATTTTCTTGCTTATTTGGCATCAGTTTCACATGGAATGGTGAGCAGTATGGCTCCGATTATGCTGAGAGCAGGTGGGGTTGTACTTCTTGCTCCAGAATGGAGGCATTTGCTGAAGGCATCATTGGGGCTAGGGTTAGTGTTAGGATTCGTGAGAGTGGTAGTGTCATTTTGACTATTCCTGTTGATTGGGCTTCCCAAACTATAGTGAGGATGAAGGTTACTGTCAGGATTGGAGTTAGCATTAGTGCATTGTGTATATACACTAATATAGGGCTTCATGTGTCAGGGATATTGTGGGTGCAGGCCATGGAGTGGGAGTTGTGACTCTGTCAGAGTGACACACTTCAGTATTTCACAGCCAAATATATGGTAATAGGCACGATTCTCATTCTTGATCAAGCGGTTTTTAAATGTCCTGTGTGTTAGGCCTCAGGTACCTGGAGGCTCTTGCCCTTGGGTTAGGCTGCCAGTCAGAATTCAGAATACCATAAATCGAAGTGTTGTTTTGGTGACTCCTGTGCATTTATCAGGCAGTTTACTTGTTAGTTTCACGGTTCAGAGGAATAATATGAAGAGTGTACGATGGAGGTTGAGTGGGATTGTGAGTGTTAGGTTGAAAGGCGGGGTAGGGTTCAGTTTTAGATCGAGAATGATGTCAATGTGGATTTTCTTGCGTATTCAGCATCAGTTTGCCAAGGAATGGTGAGCAGTATAGCTGGGGTTATGCTGACAGCTAGTGGGTTTGTACCTCTCCCTCCACAATGGAGGCATTTGCTCAATTCATCATTATGGCTAGGGTGAGGGTTATTATTCGTGAGAGTGGTACTGTCATTATTATTATTCCTGTGGATCGGGCTTCCAAAACTCTAGTAAGGATGAATGTTACTGACAGGATTGGAGTTTGCTTTAGTATGTTATGCATATGCCCTGATAATGGGCTTCATGTGTCAGGGAGATTGTGTGCTCAGGCCAAGGACTGGGAGTTGTGACTCTTTGGGAGTGACACACTCCTGTATTTCACTGCAAAATATATGGTAACAGCCATGATTCTACTTCTTTATCAACAGATTTTGAAATATCCTGTGTATTATGCCTCAGGTACCTGCAGGCTCTTGCCCTTGCGTTAGGCTGGTGTCAGAATTCCGTAAACCAGAAATCCAAGGGTTGTATTGGCAAGTCTTGTGAATTTGTCATGCAGTTGTCTTGTGAGTGGCACGGTTTGGAGGAAGAATATGCAGAGTGTATGATAGAGGCAGAGTGCTGTTGAGAGTGAAAGGGAGAAAGGCTGGATAGGGTTCAGATTGAGATCGAGAATGTTGTCACTGAGGATTTTCTTGTGTATTCAGCATCAGTTTGCCAAGGAATGGTGTGGAGTATAGGTCTGATTATGCTGAGAGCTAGTGGGGTTGTACCTCTCCATCCCATATGGAGGCCTTTGCTGAATTCAGCACTCTGGTTAGGTTTCGGTTAGAAATCGTGAGAGTGGTACTGCCATTTTGATTATCCTTGTGGATTGGGATTCCCAATCTATAGTGAGGATGAAGGGTACTGTAAGAATTGGAGTTAGCATTAGTGCATTGTGCATATACCATGATATAGGGCTTCATGCTTCAGGGAGATTGTGGGCTCAGGACAAGGACTGGGAGTTGAGACTCTGTGGGAGTGACACACTTCTGTATTTCACTGCCAAATATGTAGTAATAGCCATGATGCTCTTTCTTGATCAACAGGTTTTGAAATGTCCTGTGTGTTAGGCCTCAGGTACCTGCAGGCTCTTGCACTTGGGTTAGGCTGCCAGTCAGAATTCAGAAAACCACAAGTCCAAGTGTTGTTTTGGCGATATCTGTACAATTGTCATGCAGTTGTCTTGTCAGTGGCATGTTTCGGAGGAATAATATGCAGAGTGTAGGATGTAGGTAGAATGGGGTTGAGAGTGTAAGGTTGAAAGGCGGGTTAGGGTTCAGATTGAGATCGAGAATGGTGTCACTGTACATTTTTTTTCATATTCAGCATCAGTTTGCCAAGGAATGGGGAGCAGTACAGCTTGGATTATGCTGAGAGCTACTGGGGATGTACCTCTCCCTCCAGTATGGAGGCAGTTGCTGAATTCACCATTGTGCCTAGGGTTAGATTTAGGATTCGTGAGAGTGTTACTGTCATTTTGAATTTTCCAGGGGATTGGGCTTACCCAAACTATAGTGAGGATGAAGGGTCCTCTCAGGATTGGAGTTAGCATTAGTGCGTTTTGCATATACCATGATATAGGGCTTCATGCTTCAGGGAGATTTTTGGCTCAGGCCATGGACTGACAGTTGTGACTCTGTGGGAGTGACACACTTCTGTATTTCACTGCCAAGTATATGGTAGTAGCCACGATTCTCTTTCTTGATCAACAGGTTTTGAAATGTCCTTTGTGTTCTTCCTCAGGTAACTCTAGGCTCTTGCCCTTGGCTTAGACTGCCAGTCAGAATTCAGAAAACCATAAGTCCAAGTGTTGTTTTGGCGATTCCTGTGCATTTGTTGTGCAGTGGCACGCTTCGGAGTAAGAGTATGCAGAGTGTATTATGGCGGTATAGTGGGTTTGAGAGTTTAAGTTTGAATGGCGCTGTAGGGTTCAGATTGAGATCGAGAATGGTGTCACTGTGGAGTTTCATGCCTATTCAGCATCAGTTTGCCAAGGAACGTTAGGCAGTACAGCTCAGATTATGCTAAGAGCTAGTGGGGTTGTACTTGTTCCTTGAGAATGGAGGCATTCGCTGAATTAAACATTGGGGCTATGGTTAGGGTTAGGATTCGTGAGAGTGATACTGTCATTTTCACGATTCTTGCGGTTTGGGCTTCCCAAACTATAGTGAGGATGAAGGGTCCTGTCAGGATTGGAGTTAGCAATAGTGCATTGTGCATATACCATTTTATAGGGCTTCCTGCTTCAGGGAAATTGTGGGCTCAGGCCAAGGACTGAGAGTTGTGACTCTTTGGGAGTGACACACTTCTGTATTTCACTGCCAAATACATGGTAATAGCCACGATTCTCTTTCTTGATCAACAGGATTTGAAATGTCCTGTGTGTTAGGCCTCAGGTACCTCCAGGCTCTTGCACTTGGGATAGGCTGCCAGTCAGAATTCAGAAAACCACAAGTAAAGTGTTGTCTTGGTGATTTCTGTACAATTGTCATGCCGTTGTCTTGTCAGTGGCACGTTTCGGAGGAATAATAGGCAGAGTGTATGATGTAGGTATGGTGGGGTTGAGAGTGTAAGGTTGAAAGGCGGGTTAGGGTTCAGATTGAGATCGAGAATGGAGTCACTGTGGATTTTCTTGCGTATTTAGCATCAGTTTGCCAAGGAATGGTGAGCAGTACAGCTTGGATTATGCTGAGAGCTACTCGGGATGTACCTCTTCCTCCAGTATGGAGGCAGTTGCTGAATTCAGCATTGTGGCTAGGGTTAGGTTTAGGATTCGTGAGAGAGGTGCTGTCATTTTGACTCTTCCTGCGGATTGGGCTTCCCAAACTATAGTGAGGATGAAGGGTACTGTCAGGATTGGAGTTAGCATTAGTGCTTTGTGCATATACCATGATATAGGGCTTCATGCCTCGGGGAGATTGTGGGCTCAGGCCAAGGACTGAGAGTTGTGACTCTGTCTGAGTGACACTCTTCTGTATTTCACTGCCAAATACATGGTAATAGCCACGATTCTCTTTCTTCATCAACAGGTTTTGAAATGTCCTGTTTGTTACTCCTCAGGTGCACACAAGCTCTTGCCCTTGAGTTAGGCTGCCAGGCAGAATTCAGAAAACCACAAGTCCAAGTGTTGTTTTGGCGATTCCTCGGCATTTGCCGTGCAGTTCTTTTGTGAGTGGCACAGATCGGAGGAAGAATATGCGGAGTGAATGATTGAGATAGAGTGGGGTTGAGAGTGTAAGGTTGAAAGGCAGGGTAGGGTTCAGATTGAGATCGAGAATGGTGTCTGTCTGGATTTTCTTGCGTATTCAGCCTCAGTTTTTAAAGGACAGGTGCGTAGTATAGCTCGGATTATGGTGAGAGCTAGTGGGCTTGTACCTCTCCCTCCAGAATGCAGGCATTTGCTGAATTCAGCATTGTGGCTAGGGTATGGGTTAGGATTCGTGAGAGTGGTACTGTCATTTTGACTATTCCTGTGGATTGGGCTTCCCAAAATGTAGTGAGGATGAAGGGTACGGTCAGGATTGGAGATAGCATTAGTGTGGTGTGCATATACACTGATATTGGGCTTCATGCATCAGGGAGATTGTGGGCTCAGACCAAGGACTGGGAGTTGTGACTGTGTGGGAGTGACATACTTCTGTATTTCACTGCCAAGTATATGGTAGTTTCCATGATTCTCTTTCTTGATCAACAGGTTTTGAAATGTCCTGTGTGTTAGGCCTCAGGTACCTGGAGGCTCTTGCCCTTGGGTTAGCCTGGCTTCAGAATTTAGAAAACCACAAGCCCAAGGGTTGTTTTGGCGATTCCTGCGCATTTGTCAGGCAGTTGTCTCATCAGTGGAAAATTTCAGAGGAAGAATATTCAGAGTGTATGATGGAGGTAGAGGGGTGTTTACAGTGTAAGGCTGAAAGGAAGGGTAGTTTTCAGATTGGCATCGAGAATGGTGTCAGTGTGGATTTTTTTTTTGCGTGTTCAGCATCAGTTTGCCAAGGAATTTTGAGGAGTATAGCTTGGATTACGCTGAGAGCTAGTGGTGATGTACATCTTTCTACAGAATTGAGCCATTTGCTGTATTCAGCATTGTGGCTAGGGTAAGGGTTAGGATTCGTGAGAGTGGTACTGTCATTTGGACTATTCCAACGGATTGGGCTTGCAAAACTATAGTGAGGGTGTAGGGAACGGTCAGGATTGGAGTTAGAATTAGTGCGTTTTGCATTTACCCTGATGTAGGGCTTCATGTGTCAGGGAGATTATGGGCTTAGGCCATGGACTGGGATTTGTGACTCTCTGGCAGTGACACACTTCTGTATTTCACTGCAAAATATACGGTAATAGCCATGATTCTATTTCTTGATGAACAGATTTTGAAATGTCCTGTGTGTTAGGCCTCAGGTACCTGCAGGCTCTTGCCCTTGTGTTAGGCTGCCATTCAGAATTCAGAATATCATAAGTCCAAGTGTTGTTTTGGTGACTCCTGTGCATTTATCAGGCAGTTGTCTTGTCAGTGGCACGGTTCACAGGATTAATATGAAGAGTGTATGATGGAGGTAGAGTGTGGTTGAGAGTGTTAGGTAGAAAGGCGGGGTAGGGTTCAGTTTGAGATCGAGAATGGTGTCACTGTGGATTTTCCTGCGTATTCAGCATCATTTTGCCAAGGAATGGTGAGCAGTATAGTTTGGATTATGCTGAGAACTAATGGGTTTGTACCTCTCCCTCCACAATGGAGGCATTTGCTCAATTCATCATTGTGGCTCGGATGAGGGGTATTATTCGTGAGAGTGGCACTGTCGTTTCGACTCTTCCTGTGGATTTGGCTTCCCAAACTCTAGTGAGAATGAATCTTACTGACAGGATTGGAGTTAGTATTAGTGTCTTATGCATATACCCTGATAAAGGGCTTCACGCATCAGGGAGATTTTGGGCTCAGGCCAAGGACTGGGATTTGTGACTCTTTGGGAGTGACACACTTCTGTATTTCACTGCAAAATATATGGTAATAGCCACGATTCTATTTCTTGATCAACCGGTTTTGAAATGTCCTGTGTGTTAGACCTCAGGTACCTCCAGGCTCTTGCCCTTGGGTTAGGATGCCGGTCAGAATTCAGAAAACCACACTTCCAAGTGTTTTCTTGGCGATTGTGTGCATTTGTCATGCATTTGTCTTGTCAGTGGCACACTTTCGAGGAAGTATATGCAGAGTGTATGATGGAGGTAGAGTCTTTTTGAGAGAGTAATGTTGAAAGGTGGCCTAGGTTTCAGATTGAGATCGAGAATGGTGTCACTGTGGATTTTCTTGTGGATTTATCATCAGTTTTCTAAGGAGAGGTGAGGAGTATACCTCGCATTATGCTGAGAGCTAGTGGAGTTGTACATCTCCATCCCATATGGAGGAAGTTGCTGAATTCAGCATTGTGGCTAGGGTTAGGGTTATGATTCATGAGAGTGGTACTGTCAATTTTGAATATTCCTGTGGTTTGGGCTTACAAACTATAGTGAGGATGAATTGTACTGTCAGGATTGGAATTAGCATTAGTGCGTTGTGCATATAGCCTGACATAGTGCTTCATACCTCAGGGAAATTGTGGGCTCAAGCTATGGACTGGGAGCTGTGATTCTGTGGGTGTGGCACACTTCTGTATTTCACTGCACAATATATGGTAATAGCCACTATTCTCTTTCTTGATCAACAGGTTTTGAAACGTCCAGTGTGATAGGCATCAGGTACTTGGGGGCTCTTGCCCTTGGGTTAGCCTGGCAGTCAGAATTCAGAAATCCACAAGTCCAAGTGTTGTTTTGGCGATTCCTGCGCATTTCTCATGCCGTTTTCTTGTCAGTGGCATGGTTCCGAGGAAGAATATGCAGAGTGTACGATGGATGTAGAGTGGGGTTGAGAGTGTAATGTAGAAGGGCGGGGTAGGCTTCACATTGAGATCATGAATGGAGTCACTGTGGATTTTATTGCGTATTCGCCATCAGTTTTCCAAGGAATGGTGAGGAGTATAACTCGGATTATGCTTAGCCTACTGGGGTTGTACGTCTCCCTCTAGAATGGAGGCATTTGTTGATTTCAGCATTGTGGCTAGTGTGAGGGCTAGGATTCCTGAGAGTGGTACTATCATTTTAAATATTCCTGTGGATTGGGCTTTGCAAACTATAGTGAGGATGAAGATTACTGTCAGGATTGGAGGTAGCATTAGTGTGTTGTGCATATACCCTGATATAGGAATTCATGCCTCAGGGAGATTGGGGGCTCAGGCCAAGGACAGATAGCACTGACCTGTTCGAATGGCACAATTCTGTACTTCACTGCAAATATATGGTAATAGCCACGATTCTCTTTCTTGATCAACAGGTTATGAAATGTCCTCTGTGTTCGGCCTCAGGTAAGTGCAGGCTCTTGCCCTTGGTTTAGGCTGCCAGTCTGATTTCAGAAAACCATAAGTCCAAGTGTTGTTTGGCAATTCGTGTGCATTTGTCAAGCAGTTGTCTTGTCAGTGGCACGTTTTGGAGTAATAATATGCAGTGTATGATGGAGGTAGAGTGGGGTTGGGCGTGTAAGTTTGAAAGCCATGTTAGGATTCAGACTGAGATTGCGAATGGTGTCACTGTGGATTTTATTTCTTTTTCGGCATCAGTTTCACATGGAATGGTGAGCAGTATGGCTCCGATTATGCTGACAGCTAGTGGGGTTGTACTTCTCGCTCCAGAATGGAGGCATTTGCTGAAGGCAGCATTGAGGCTAGGGTTAGTGTTAGGATTCGTGAGAGTGGTACTCTCATTATGACTATTCCTGTTGATTGGGCTTCCCAAACTATAGTGAGGATGAAGGTTACTATCAGGATTGGAGTTAGCATTAGTGCATTGTGCATATACACTAATATAGGGCTTCATGTGTCAGGGATATTGTGGGCTCAGGCCAAGTACGAGGAGTTGTGACTCTGTCGGAGTGTCACACTTCTGTATTTCACTGCCCAATATATGGTAATAGCCATGATTCTCGTTCTTGATCAACCGGTTTTGAAATGTCCTGTGTGTTAGGCCTCAGGTACCTGGAGGCTCTTGCCCTTGGTTTAGGCTGCCAGTCAGAATTCAGAATACCATAAGTCCAAGTGTTGTTTTTTTGACTCCTGAGCATTTATCAGGCAGTTTACTTGTTAGTTTCACGATTCGTTGGAATAATATGAAGAGCGTATGACGGAGTTAGAGTGGTGTTGAGAGCGTCAGGTTGAAAGGCGGGGTAGGGTTCAGTTTGAGATCGAGAATGGTGTCACTGTGGATTTTCTTGTGTATTCAACATCAGTTTGCCATGGAATGGTGAGCAGTATAGCTTTGAGTATGCTGACAGCTAGTGGGTTTGTACCTCTCCCTCCACAATGGAGGCCTTTGCTCAATTCATCATTGTGGCTCAGGTGAGTGATATCATTCGTGAGAGTGATACTGTCATTATTACTATTCCTGTGGATTGCACTTCCAAAACTGTAGTAAGGATGAAGGTACTGACAGGATTGGAGTTTGCATTAGTATGTTGTGCATATACCCTGGTAATGGGCTTCATGCGTCAGGGAGATTGTGAGCTAAGGCCAAGGACTGGGAGTTGTGACTCTTTGGGAGTGACACACTCCTGTATTACACTGCAAAACATATGGTAACAGTCACGATTCTACTTCTTGATCAACAGATTTTGAAATGTCCTGTGTATTATGCCTCAGGTACCTGCAAGCTCTTGACCTTGGTTTAGGATGGGGTCTGAATTCCGAAAACCAGAAATCCATGTGTTGTTTTGGCGATTCCCGTGAATTTGTCATGCAGTTGTCTTGTCAGTGGCACGGTTTGGAGGAAGTATATGCAGAGTGTATGATGCAGGTAGAGTGGTGTTGAGAGTGAAAGGTTGAACGGCAGGATAGGGTTCAGATTGAGAGCGAGAATGGTGTCACTGTGGATTTTCTTGCGTATTCAGCATCAGTTTTCCAAGGAATGGTGAGGACTATACCTCCGATTATGCTGAGAGCTAGTGGGGTTGTACATCTCCATCCTATATGGAGGTCTTTGCTGCATTCAGCACTTGGGCTAGGGTTAGTGTTAGGATTCGTGAGAGTGGTACTGTCATTTTGATTATTCTTGTAGATTGGGCTTCCCAATCTACAGTGAGGATGAAGGGTACTGTTAGAATGGGAGTTAGCATTAGTGCATTGTGCATATACCATGATATAGGGCTTCATGCTTCAGGGAGATTGTGGGCTCAGGCCAAGGACTGGGAGTTGAGACTCTGTGGGAGTGACACACTTCTGTATTTTACTGCCAAATATATGGTAATAGCCACGATGCTCTTTCTTGATCAACAGGTTTTGAAATGTCCTGTTTGTTAGGCCTCAGGTACCTGCAGGCTCTTGCACTTGGGTTAAGCTGCCAGTCAGAATTCAGAAAACCACAAGTCCAAGTGTTGTTTTGAAGATGTCTGTACAATTGTCATGCAGTTGTGTTGTCAGTGGCACGTTTTGCAGGAATAATAAGCAGAGTTTATGATGGAGGTAGAGTCGGTTTCAGAGTGTAAGGTTGAAAGGCAGGGTAGGTTTCAGATTGAGAACGCGAATGGTGTCACTTTGGATTTTCTTGGTTACTCGGCTTCAGTTTTACAAGAAATGGTGAGCAGTATGGCTCCGATTATTCTGAGAGATAGTTTGGTTGTACCTCTCGCTCCAAAATTGAGGCATTTGCTGAAGGCAGCATTGTGGCTAGAGGTAATGTTAGGATTCACGAGTGTGGTACTGTCATTTTGACTATTCCTGTTGATTAGGCTTTCCAAAATATAGCGAGGATGAAGGTTCCTGTGAGGATTGTAGTTAAGATAAGTGTGTTGCTCATTTTGCCTAATATAAGGCTTCATGTGTCATTGAGCTTGTCTGCTTAGGCCAAAGATTGGGAGTTGTGAGTATGTGGGAGTGATACACTTATGTATTACATTGCCATATATGTGGTAATAACCACTATTCTATTTCTTGATCAAGTGATTTTGCAATGTTCTGTGTATTAAGCCTCATTTACTTTCAAGCTCTTGCCCTTGGGTTAGCCTGCCAGTCAGAATTCAGAAAACACAAGTCCACGTGTTGTTTTGGAGATTCCTGTGCATTTATCATGCAGTTGTATTGTCAGTGGCAGGTTCGGAGGAATAATATGCAGAGTGTATGGTGGAAGCAGAGTGGAGTTGAGTGTGTAATGTTGAAAGGTGGAATAAGGTACAGAATATGATCGCGAATGGTGTCACTGCATGTTTTCTTCCTTATTTGGCATCAGTTTCACAAGGAATGGTGAGCAGTATGGCTCTGATTATGCTGAGAGCTAGTGGGGTTGGACCTCTCGCTCCAGAATGGAGGCATTTGCTGAATTCAGCATTGTGGCTAGGATTACTGTTAGGATTCGTGAGAGTGGTACTGTCATTTTGACTATTCCTGTGGTTTGGGCTTCTACAACTGTACTGAGGATGAAGGTTACTGTTAGGATTGGAGTTAGCATTAGTGCATTGTGTATATACACTAATATATGGCTTCATGTTTCAGGGAGATTGTGGGCTCAGGCCAAGGACTGGGAATTGTGACTCTGTCGGAGTGACACACTTCTGTATTACACTGCCAAATATATGGTAATAGCCAAGATTCTCATTCTTGATCAACAGGTTTTGAAATGTTCTTTGTGTTACGACTCAGGTACCTGCAGGCTCTTGCCCGTGGGTTAGGCTGCCAGGCTGAATTCAGAAAACCACAAGTCCAAGTGTTGCTGTGGTGATTCCTGTGCATTTGTCATGCAGTTGTCTTGTCAGTGGAACAGTTTAGAGGAAGAATATGCAGAGTGTATGATGGAGGTAGAGTGGGGTTCAGAGTGACAGGTTGAAAGGTGGGGTAATGTTCAGATTGAGATCGCGAATGGTGTCACTGTGGATTTTCTTGCTTATTTAGCATCAATTTTACAAGGAATGGTGAGCAGTATGGCTCCGATTATGCTGAGAGCTACTGGGGTTGTACCTCTTGCTCCAGAATGGAGGCATATGCTGAATGCAGCATTGTGGCTAGGTTTAGTGTTACGTTTCGTGAAAATGGTACTGTCATTTTGACTATTCCTGTTGATTGGGATTCCCAAACTATAGGGAGGATGAAGGTTATCGTCAGGATTGGAGTTAGCATTAGTGCATTGTGTATATACACTAACATAGGGCTTCATGTCTCAGGGATATTGTGGTCTCAGGTCAAGGACTGGGAGTTGTGACTGTCGGAGTGACACCCTACTGTATTTCACTGCCAAATATATGCTAATAGCCAAGATTCTCTTTCTTGATCAACAGATTTTAAAATGTCCTCTGTGTTAGGCCTCAGGTTCCTAAAGGCTCTTGCACTTCGGTTAGGCTGTCAGTCAGAATTCAGAAAACCACAAGTCCAAGTGTTGTTTTGGCGATTCCTGTCATTTGTCATGCAGTTGTCTTGTCAGTGGCACAGTTCGGAGGAAGAAAATGTATAGTGTATGATGGACGTAGAGTGGCTTTGAGAGTGTAAGTTTGAAAGGAGGAATAGGTTTCAGATTGAGACCGATCATGGTGTCAACGTGGAATTTCTTGCGTATTCAGCATCAGTTTGCCAAGGAATGTTTAGCAGTATGGCTGTGATTATGCTGAGAGCTACTGGGGTTGTACATTTCGCTGCAGAATGGAGGCATTTGCTGAATTCAGCTTTTTGGCTAGGGTTAGGGTTAGGATTTGTGAGAATGGTAATGCCATTTTGACTATTGCTGTGGAGTGGGCTTCCCAAACTATAGTGAGCATGAAGGTAACTGTGAGGATTGTAGTTAGGATAAGTATGTTGCACATGTTCCCTAATATAGGGCTGCATGTGTCTTTGAGTTTGTGGGCTCAGGCCAAGGATTGGGAGTTGTGAGTATGTGGGAGTGACAAACTTATTCATTACATTGCCAAATATGTGGTAATAGCCACTATTCTATTTCTTGATCAACTGATTTTGCAAGGTTTTGTGAGTTAGGCCTCAGGTACCTTCACGCTCTTGCCCTTGGGTTAGCCTGCCAGTCAGAATTCAGAAAACACAAGTCCACGTGTTGTTTTGGAGACTCCTGTGCATTTGTCATGCAGTTGTCTTGTCAGTGGCAGGTTCGGAGGAAGAATATACAGAGTGTATGGTGGAAGCAGAGTGGGTTTGAGTGTGTAATGTTGAAAGGCGGGATAGGGTTGAGATTGAGATCGCAAATGGTGTCACTGCAGGTTTTCTTGCTTATTCGGCATCAGTTTCACAAGGAATGGTGTCCAGTATGGCTCTGATTATGCTGAAAGCTAGTGGGGTTGGACATCTCGATCCAGAATGGAGGCATTGGCTGAATTTAGCATTGTGGCTAGGGTTAGGGTTAGGATTCGTGAGAGTGGTACTGTCATTTTGACTTTTCCTAGGGATTGTACTTCCCAAACTATAGTGAGGATGAAGGTTACTGTCAGGATTGCAGTTAGCATTAGTGCATTGTGTATATACACTACTATATTTCTTCATGTGTCAGGGATATTGAGGGCTCAGGCCAAGTACGAGGAGTTGTGACCCTGTCGGAGTGACACACTTCTGTATTTCACTGCCAAATATATGGTAATAGCCAAGATTCTCTTTCTTCATCAACAGGTTTTGAAATGTCCTGTGTGTTAGTCCTCAGGTACCTGTAGGCTCTTGCACTTGGGTAAGGCTGCCAGTCAGAATTCAGAAAACCACAAGTCCAAGTGTTGTTTTGGAGATTTCTGTATAATTGTCATGCAGTTGTCTTGTCAGTGGCACGTTTTGGAGGAATAATATGCAGAGTGTAGGATGTAGGTAGAGTGGGGTTGAGAGTGTAAGGTTGAAAGGGGAGTTAGGGTTCAGATTGAGATCGAGAATGTTGTAACTGTGGACTTTCTTTTGTATTCAGCATCAGATTGCCAAGTAATGGTGAGCAGTACAGCTTGGATTATGCTGAGAGCTACTTGGGATGTACCTATCCCTCCAGTATGGAGGCAGTGGCTGAATTCAGCATTGTGGCTAGGGTTAGGGTTAGGATTCGTGAGAGTGGTACTGTCATTTTGACTACTCCTGTTGATTGGGCCTCCCAAACTATAGTGAGGATGAAGGTTACTGTCAGGATTTTAGTTAGTATTAGTGCATTGTGTATATACACTAATATAGTGCTTCTTCTCTCAGGGATACTGTTGGCTTAGGGTAAGGACTGGGAGTTGTGACTGTCGGAATGTCACACTTCTGTATTTCACTGCCAAATATATGGTAATAGCCAAGATTCCCTTTCTTGATCAACAGGTTTTGAAATGTCCTGTGTGTTATGACTCAGGTACCTGCAGGCTCTTGCCCATGTGTTAGGCTGCCAGTGTGAATTCAGAAAACCACAAGTCCAAGTGTTGCTGTGGCAATTCCTGTGCATTTGTCATGCAGTTGTCTTCTCAGTGGCACCGTACGGAGGAAGAATAGGCAGAGTGTATGGTGGTGGTAGAGTTCGGTTCAGAGTGTAAGGTTGAAAGGTGGGGTAGGTTTGAGATTGAGAACGCGAATGGTGTCACTTTGGATTTTCTTGGTTACTCGGCATCAGTTTCACATGGAATGGTGGGCAGTATGGCTCCGATTATGCTGGGAGATAGTGGGGTTGTACCTCTCGCTCCAGAATTGAGGCATTTGCTGAAGGCAGCGTTGGGGCTAGGGTTAATGTTAGGATTCGTGAGAGTGGTACTGTCATTTTGACTATTCCTGTTGATTGGGCTTCCCAAACTATAGTGAGGATGAAGGTTACTGTCCGGATTAGAGTTAGCATTAGTGCATTGTGTATATACACTATTATAGGGATTCATGTGTCAGGGATATTGTCGGCTCAGGCCAAGGACTGGGAATTGTGCCTCTGTTGGAGTAACACACTTCTGTATTTCACTGCCAAATATATGGTAATAGCCAAGATTCTATTTCTTGACCAACAGGTTTTGAAATGTCCTGTGTGATAGGACTCAGGTACCCGAAGGCTCTTGCCCGTGGGTCAGTCAGCCAGTTTGAATTTAGAAAACCACAAGTCCAAGTGTAGATTTGGCAATTCCTGTGCATTTTTCATGCAGTTATCTTATCGGTGGCACAGTTCGAAGGACGAATATGCACAGTGTATGATGGAGGTAGAGTGGCGTTCAGAGTGTAGGGTTGAGAGGTGGGGTAGGTTTCAGATTGAGATCGCAAATGGTGTCACTGTGGGTCTTCTTGCTTATTCGGCATCAGTTTCACAAGGAATATTGAGCAGTATGGCTCAGATTATGCTGAGAGCTAGTGGGGTTGTACCTCTCGCTCCAGAATAGAGAAATTTTCTGAAGGCAGCATTGAGGCTATGGTTATTGTTTGGATTTGTGAGAGTGGTACTGTCATTTTGACTATTCCTTTTGATTGGGCTTCCCAAACTCTAGTGAGGATGAAGGTTACTGTCAGGATTGGAGTTAGCATTAGTGCATTGTGTATATACACTAATATAAGGCTTCATGTCACAGGGATATTGTGGACTCAAGCCAAGTACTGGCAGTTGTGACTCTGTCGCAGTGACACCCTTCTGTATTTCACTGCCAAATCTATGGTAATAGCCAAGATTCTCTTTCTTGATAAACAAGTTCTGAAATGTCCTGTGTGTTAGGACTCAGGTACCTGCAGGCTCTTGCCCGTGGGATAGGCTGCCAGTCTGAATTCAGAAAACCAAAAGTCTAAGGGTTTTTTGGTGATTCCTGTGTATTTGTCATGCAGTTGTCTTGTCAGTGGCACAGTTCGGAGGAAGAAAATGCATAGTGTATGATGGAGGTAGAGAGGGGTTGAGAGTGTAAGTTTGAAAGGAGGGGTAGGTTTCAGATTGAGATTGATCATGGTGTCACTGTGGAATTTCTTGCATATTCAGCATCAGTTTGGCAAGGAATGTGGTGCACTATGGCTGTGATAATGCTGAGAGCTAGTTGGGTTGTACATTTCACTGCAGAATGGAGGCATTTGCTGAATTCAGCATTTTGGCTAGGGTTAGTGTTAGGATTTGTGAGAATGGTACTGTCATTTTGACTATTTTTGTGGATTGGGCTTTCCAAACTATAGTGAGCATGAAGGTTACTGTGAGGATTGTAGTTAGGATAAGTGTGTTGCACATGTACCCTAATATAGGGCTGCATGTGTCTTTGTGTTTGTGGGCTGAAGCCAAGGATTGGGAATTGTGAGTATGT
Source organism: Thryonomys swinderianus (assembly GCA_004025085.1). Taxonomy (NCBI): domain Eukaryota; kingdom Metazoa; phylum Chordata; class Mammalia; order Rodentia; family Thryonomyidae; genus Thryonomys; species Thryonomys swinderianus. Next base: position 27,340 of record PVIC010012580.1, read on the forward strand.
GGGAGTGACACCCTTATGTATTACATTGCCAAATATGTGGTAATAGCCACTATTCTATTTCTTGATCAACTGATTTTGCAAGGTTCTGTGTGTTAGGCTTCAGGTACCTTCACACTCTTGCCCTTGGGTTAGCCTGCCAGTCAGAATTCAGAAAACACAAATCCACGTGTTGTTTTGGAGATTCCTGTGCATTTCTCAGGCAGTTGTCTTGTCAGTGGCAGGTTCGGAGGAAGAATATACAGAGTGTATGGTGGAAGCAGAGTGGGTTTGAGTGTGTAATGTTGAAAGGCGGGATAGGGTTGAGATTGAGATTGTGAATGGTGTCACTGTAGATTTTCTTGCTTATTCGGCATCAGTTTCACAAGGAATGGTGAGCAGTATGGCTCTGATTATGCTGAAAGCTAGTGGGGTTGGACATCTCACTCCAGAATGGAGGCATTGGCTGAATTCAGCATTGTGGCTAGGGTTAGGGTTAGGATTCGTGAGAGTGGTACTGTCATTTTGACTATTCCTGGGGATGGCACTTCCCAAACTACGGTGATTATGAGGGTTACTGTCAGGATTGGAGTTAGCATTAGTGCATTGTGTATGTACACTAATATATGGCTTCATGTGTCAGGGATATTGTGGGCTCAGGCCAAGTACGAGGAGTTGTGACTCTGTCGGAGTGACACACTTCTGTATTTCACTGCCAAATATATGGTAATAGCCAAGATTCTCTTTCTTCATCAACAGGTTTTGAAATGTCCTGTGTGTTAGGCCTCAGGTACCTGCAGGCTCTTGCCCTTGAGTAAGGCTGCCAGTCAGAATTCAGAAAACCACAAGTCCAAGTGTTGTTTTGGCGATTTCTGTATAATTGTCCTGCAGTTGTCTTGTCAGTGGCACGTTTCAGAGGAATAATATGCAGAGTGTAGGATGTAGGTAGAGTGGGGTTGAGAGTGTAAGGTTGAAAGGGGGGGTTAGGGTTCAGATTGAGATCGATAATGGTGTAACTGTGGATTTTCTTTCGTATTCAGCATCAGATTGCCAAGTAATGGTGAGCAGTACAGCTTGGATTATGCTGAGAGCTACTTGGGATGTACCTATCCCTCCAGTATGGAGGCAGTGGCTGAATTCAGCATTGTGGCTAGGGTTAGGGTTAAGATTCGTCAGAGTGGCACTGCCATTTTGACGATTCCTGTTGATTGTGCCTCCCAAACTATAGTGAGGATGAAGGTTATTGTCAGGATTGGAGTTAGCATTAGAGCATTGTGTATACACACTAATATAGGGCTTCTTCTCTCAGGGATATTGTGGGCTCAGGGCAAGGACTGGGAGTTGTGACTGTCGGAGTGACACACTTCTGTATTTCACTGCCAAATATATGGTAATAGCCAAGATTCCCTTTCTTGATCAATAGGTTTTGAAATGTCCTGTGTGTTACGACTCAGGTACCTGCAGGCTCTTGCCCGTGTGTTAGGCTGCCAGTGTGAATTCAGAAAACCACAAGTCCAAGTGTTGTTTTGGTGATTCCTGTGCATTTGTCATGCAGTTGTCTTCTCAGTGGCACCGTACGGAGGAAGAATATGCAGAGTGTATGATGTAGGTAGAGTGGGGTTTAGAGTGTAAGGTTGAAAGGTGGGGTAGGTTTCAGATTGAGAACGTGAATGGGGTCACTTTGGATTTTCTTGGTTACTCGGCATCAGTTTCACAAGGAATGGTGAGCAGTATAGCTCCAATTATGCTGAGAGATAGTGGGGTTGTACCTCTCACTCCAGAATTGAGGCATTTGCTGAAGGCAGCATTGGGGCTAGGGTTAATGTTAGGATTCGTGAGAGTGGTACTGTCATTTTGACTATTCCTGTTGATTGGGCTTCCCAAACTATAGTGAGGATGAAGGTTACTGTGAGGATTGTAGTTAAGATAAGTGTGTTACTCATTTTGCCTAATATAGGGCTTCATGTATCATTGAGTTTGTCTGCTTAGGCCAAGCATTGGGAGTTGTGAGTATGTGGGAGTGATACACTTATGTATTACATTGCCAAATATGTGGTAATAACAACTATTCTATTTCTTGATCAACTGATTTTGCAAGGTTCTGTGTGTTAGGACTCATGTACTTTCAAGCTCTTGCTCTTGGGTTTGCCTGCCAGTCAGAATTCAGAAAACACAAGTTCACGTGTTGTTTTGGAGATTCCTGTGCATTTGTCATGCAATTTGTCTTGTCAGTGGCAGGTTTGGTGGAAGAATATGCAGAGTGTATGGTGGAATCAGAGTGGAGTTGAGTGTATAAGGTTGAAAGGCGGGATAGGGTATAGAATGAGATCGCGAATGGTGTCACTGCGGGTTTTCTTGCTTATTCGGCATCAGTTTCACAAGGAATGGTGTGCAGTATGGCTCTGATTATGCTGAAAGCTAGTGGGGTTGGAACTCTCGCTCCAGAATGGAGGCATTTGCTCCAGAATCCAGCATTGTGGCTAGGGTTAGGGTTAGTTTTCGTGAGAGTGGTACTGCCATTTTGACTATTCCTGTCGTTTGGGCTTCCCCAACTCTACTGAGGATCAAGGTTACTGTCAGGCTTGGAGTTAGCATTACTGCATTGTGTATATGCAGTAATATATGGCTTCATGTGTCAGGGGTATTGTTGGCTCAGGCCAAGGACTGGGAATTGTGACTCTGTTGGAGTGACACACTTCTGTATTTCACTGCCAAATATATGGTAATAGCCATGATTCTCTTTCTTGATCAACAGGTTTTGAAATGTCCTGTGTGTTAGGACTCAGGTACCTGCAGGCTCTTGCCCGTGGGAGGTAGAGTGTGGTTCCGAGTGTAAGTTTGATTGGTGGGGTATTGTTCAGATTGAGATCGCGAATGGTGTCACTGTGGATATTCTTGCTTATTCGGCATCAATTTCACAAGGAATGGTGAGCAGTATGGCTCCGATTATGCTAAGAGCTACTGGGGTTGTACCTCTTGCTCCAGAATGAAGGCATATGCTGAATGCAGCATTGTGGCTAGGTTTAGTGTTACGTTTCGTGAAAGTGGTACTGTCGTTTTGACTATTCCTGTTGATTGGGACTCCCTAACTATAGGGACAATGAAGGTTACGGTCAGGATTGGGGTTAGCATTAGTGTGTTGTGCATATACCCTTATATCGGCCTTCAAGTATCAGGGAGATAGTGGCCTCAGGCCAAAGACTGTTAGTTGGGACTCTGTGGTAGTGACACACTTCTGTATTTCACTGCCAAATATATGGTTATAGCCAAGATTCTCTTTCTTGATCAACATGTTTAGAAATATCCTGTGTGTTAGGCCTCAGGTACCAGCTGGCTGTTGCCCTTGGGTTAGGCTGCCAGTATGAATTCAGAAAACCACAAGTCCAAGTGTTGATTTGGGGATTCCTGTGCATTTGTCATGCAGTTGTATTGTCAGTGGCACAGTTCGGAGGACGAAAATGCATAGTGTATGATGGAGGTAGTGAGGGGTTGAGAGTGTAAGTTTGAAAGGAGGGGTAGGGTTCAGATTGAGACCGAGCATGGTGTCACTATGGATTTTCTTACGCATTCAGCATCAGTTTGCCAAGGAATGTTGAGCAGTATGGCTCTGATTATGCTGTAAGCTAGTGGGGTGGTACATTTCGCTGCAGAATGGAGGCATTTGCTGAATTCAGCGTTGTGGCTAGGGTTAGGGTTAGAATTTGTGAGAATGGTACTGTCATTTTGACTATTGCTGTGGATTGGGCTTCCCATACTATAGTGAGCATGAAGGTTACTCTGAGTATTATATTTAGGATAAGTGTGTTGCGCATGTACCCTGATATAGGGCTTCATGTGTGATTGAGTTTGTGGGCTCAGGCCAAGGATTGGGAGTTGTGAGTATGTGGGAGTGAAACGCTTATGTATTACATTGCCAAATATGTGGTAATAGCCACTATTCTATTTCTTGATCAACTGATTTTGCAATGTTCTATGTGTTAGACCTCAGGTACCAGCAAGCTCTTGCCCTTGGGGTAGGGTGCCAGTCACAATTCAGAAAACAGAAGTCCACGTGTTGTTTTGGAGATTCTTGTGCATTTGTCATGCAGTTGTCTTGACAGTGGAATGTTCAGAGGAAGAATATGCAGAGTGTATGGTGGAAGTAGAGTGGGTTTGAGAGTGTAAGGTTGAAAGGCGGCATAGGGTTCAGATTGAGATTGCGAATGTTGTCCCTGGATTTTTTTGCTTATTCGGCATCAGTTTCACAAAGAACTGTGAGCAGTATGGCTGTGATTAGGCTGAGAGCTACTGGGGTTGTACCTGTTGCTCCAGAATGGAGGCATTTGCTGAATTCAGCACTGGGGCTATGGTTAATTTTAGGAATTGTGAGAGTGGTACTGTCATTTTGATTATTCCTGTGGATTGGGCTTCCAAAACTATAGTGAGGATGAAGGTTACTGTCAGGATTGGAGTTAGCATTAGTGCATTGTATATAAACACTAATGTATGGCTTCATGTGTCAGGGATATTGTGGGCTCAGGCCAAGTACGAGGAGTTGTGACTCTGTCGGAGTGACACACTTCTGTATTTCACTGCCAAATATATGGTAATAGCTAAGATTCTCTTTCTTGATCAACAGGTTTTGAAATGTCCTGTGTGTTAGGACTCAGGTACCTGCAGGCTCTTGCCAGTGGGTTAGGCTGCCAGTCTGAATTCAGAAAACCACAAGTCCAAGTGTTGTTTTGGCGATTCCTGTGCATTTGTCATGCAGTTGTCTTGTCAGTGGCACAGTTCAGAGGAACAATATGCAGAGTGTATGATGGATTTAGAGAGGGGTTCAGAGTGTAAGGTTGAAAGCTGGGGTAGGGTTCAGATTGAGATCGCGAAAGTTGTCTGTGGATTTTCTTGCTTATTCGGCATCAGTTTCACAAGGAATGGTGAGCAGTATGGCTCCGATTATGCTGAGAGCTAGTGGGGTTGTACCTCTCGCTCCCGCATGGAGGCATATGCTGAATGCAGCATTGTGGCTAGGGTTAGTGTTAGGATTCGTGAATGTGGTACCGTAATTTTGAATATTCCTGTTGATTGGGCCTCCCAAACTATACTGAGGATGCAGGTTACTGTCAGGATTGGAGTTAGCATTCGTGCATTGTGTATATACACTAATATAGGGCTTCAAGTGTCAGGGATATTGTGGGATCTGGCCAAGGACTGGGAGTTGTGACTGTCGGAGTGACAAGCTTCTGTATATCACAGCCACATATATGGTAATAGCCAAGATTCACTTTCTTGATCAACAGGTTTTGAAATGTCCTGTGTGTTAGGACTCAGGTACCTGCAGGCTCTTGCCCGTGGGTTAGGCTGCCAGTCTGAATTCAGAAAACCACAAGTCCAAGTGCTTTTTTTTTTGTGTGTGTGATTCCTGTGTATTTGTCGTGCAGTTGTCTTTTCAGTGGCACAGTTCGGAGGAAGAATAAGCAGAGTGTATGATGGACGTAGAGTGGTGTTCAGAGTGAAAGGTTGCAAGGTGTGGTAGGGTTCATATTGAGATCACGAATGGTGTCACTATGGATTTTCTTTCTTATTCGGCATCAGATTCACAAGGAATGGTGTGCAGTATGGCTCTGATTATGCAGAGAGCTAGTGGGGTTGTACCTATCAGTCCAGAATGGAGGCATTTGCTGAAGGCAGCATTGTGGCTAGGGTTAGTGTTAGGATTTGTGAAAGTGGTACTGTCATTTTGACTATTGCTGTTGATTGGGCTTCCCAAGCTCTAGTGAGGATGAAGGTTATTGTTAGGATTAGAGTTAGCATTAGTTCATTGTGTATATACACTATTGTAGGGCTTCAAGTGTCAGGGATATTGTGGGCTCAGGCTAAGAACTGGGAGTTGTGACTCTGTGGGAGTGACACACTTCTGTATTTCACTGCCAAATATATGGTAATAGACAAGATACTCTTTCTTGATCAACAGGATTTGAAATGTCCTGTGTGTTAGGCCTCAGGTACCTGCCGACTCTGGCCCTTTGGTTAGGATGCCAGTGTGAATTCAAAAAACCACAAGTCCAAGTGTTGCTTTGGCAATTCCTGTGCATTTGTCATGCAGGTGTCTTGTCAGTGGCACAGTTCCGAGGAAGAATATGCAGAGTGTATGATGGAGGTAGAGTGGGGTTCAGAGAGTAAGGTTGAAAGGTGGGGTAGGGTTCACATTGAGATCGCGAATGGTCTCACTGTGGATTTTCTTGCTTATTCATGATCAGTTTCACAAGGAATGGTGGGCCGTATGGCTCCGATAATGCTGAGAGCTAGTGAGGTTGTACCTCTCACTCCAGAATGGAGGCATTTCCTGAATGCTGCATTGTGGCTAGGCTTAATGTTAGGATTCGAGGAGTGGTACTGTCATTTTGACTATTCATGTTGAATGGGCTTCTCAAGCTATAATGAGGATGAAGGATCCTGTCAGGATTGGAGTTAGCATTAGTGTATTGTGTATATATACTAATATAGGGCTTTATGTGTCAGGGATATTGTGGGCTCAGTTCAAGGACTGGGAGTTGTGACTCTGTCGGAGTAACACACTTCTGTATTTCACTGCCAAATATATGGTAATAGCCAAGATTACATTTCTTGATCAACAGGTTTTGAAATGTCCTGTGTGTTAGGACTCAGGTACCTGCAGATTCTTGCCTGTGGGTTAGGCTGCCAGTCTGAATTCAGAAAACCACAAGTCCAAAGGTTGTTTTGGCTATTCCTGTGCATTTGCCATGTAGTTGTCTTGTCAGTGGCACAGTTCGGAGGAAGAATATGCAGAGTGTATGATGGAGGTAGAGTGGGGTTCAGTGTGTAAGTTTAAAAGGTGGCGTAGGGGTCAGATTGAGATCGCGAATGGTATCACCTTATATTTTCATGCTTATTCGGCATCAGTTTCACAAGGAATGATGAGCAGTATGGCTCCGATTATGCTGAGACCTAGTGGGTTTGTACCTCTCGCTCCAGAATGGAGGCATTTGCTGAATGCAGCATTGTGGATAGGTGTAGTGTTAGGATTCGTGACAATGGTACTGTCATTTTGAATATTCCTGTTGATTGGGCTTCCCAAACTATAGTGAGGATGAAGGTTACTGTCAGGATTGGAGTTAGCATTAGAGCATTGTGTATATACACTAATATAGGGCTTCATGTGTCAGGGATATTGTGGGCTTAGTCCACGGACTGGGAGTTGTGATTCTGTGGGAGTGACACACTTCTGTGTTTCACTGCAAAATATACTGTAATAACCACGAATCTCTTTTTGATCAATAGGTTTTGAAATATCCTGTGTGTTATTACTCACATACCTGCAGGCTCTTGCCCTTGGTTTAGGCTGCCAGACAGAATTCAGAAAACAACAAGTCCTAGTGTTGTTTTGGTGAATCCTGTGCATTTGTCATGCAGTTTCCTTATCAATGGTATGGTTCAGAGGAAGAATATATAGAGTGCATGATGGATGTAGAGTGGGGTTCAAAGTTTAAGGTTCACAGGTGGTGTAGGGTTCAGATTGAGATCGTGAATGTTGTCCCTGTGGATTTTCTTGTTTATTCAGCATCAGTTTGCCAAGTAACAGTGAGCAGTATAGCTTAGATTATGCTGAGAGCTAGTGGGGTTGTACCTCTCCCTGCAGAATGGAGGCATTTGCTGAATTCAGCATTGTGGCTAGTGTTAGGGTTAGGTTTCGTGAGAGTCATACTGTCATTTTGACTATTCCTGTGGATTGGACTTCCCAAACTATAGTGAGGATGTAGGGTACCATCAGGATTGTTGTTACCATTAGTGCGTTGTGCATATACCCTGATATATGGCTTCATGTGTCAGTGAGATTTTGGTCTCAGGTCAAGGAGTGGGAGTTGTGACTCTGTGGGAGGGACACACTTCTGTATTTCACTGCAAACTATATGGTAAAAACCACGAATCTCTTTCTTGATCAACAGGTTTTGAAATGTAGTGTGTCTTAGGTCTCAAGTACCTGCAGGCTCTTGTTCTTTGTTTTAGGCTGCCAGTCAGAATTCAGAAAAAACACAATTCCAAGTGTTGTTTGGGTGATTCCTGTGCATTTGTCCTGCAGCTGTCTTGTCAGAGGCACGGTTCGGAGGAAGAATATGCAGAGTGCATGATGGACTTAGAGTGAGGTTGAGAGTGTAAGGTTGAAAGGTGTGTAACGGTTCAGAATGAGGTCGAGAATGTTGTCAGTGTGGATTATCTTGCATATTCAGCCTCAGTTTCCCAAGGAATGGTGAGCACTATGGCTCCGATTATGCTGAGAGCTAGTGGGTTTGTACCTCTCCCTCCAGAATGGAGGCATTTGCTGAATTCAGCATTGTGGCTAGTGTTAGGGTTAGGTTTCGTGAGAGTCATACTGTCATTTTGACTATTCCTCTGGAATGGACTTCCCAAACTATAGTGAGGATGTAGGGTACCATCAGGATTGTTGTTAGCATTAGTGTGTTGTGCATATACCCTGATATATGGTTTCATGTGTCAGGGAGATTGTGGACTCACGCCAAGGAATGGGAGTTGTGACACTGTGCGAGTGATACATATCTGTATTTTACTACAAAATATATGGTAATAGGCACGATTCTCTTTCTTGATCAACAGGTTTTGAAATGTTCTCTTGGTTAGGCCTCACATACCTGAAAACTCTGGCCTTTAAGTAGACTGCCAGTCAGAATTCAGAAAATGACAAGTCCAAGTTTTGCTTTAGCGATTCCTGTGCATTTTTCATGCAGTTCTCTTGTCAGTGGCGTGGATCAGATTAAGAATATGAAGACTGTATGATGGAGGTAGAGTGGGTTTGAGAGTGTAAGGTTGAAAGGCGGAGTGGGGTACAGATTGAGATCGAGAATGTTTTCACTCTGGATTTTCTTGCGTATTCAGCATCAGTTTGCCAAGGAATGTTGAGGAGTATAACTTGGATTATGCTGAGACCTAGTGTGGTTGTAACTCTCCCTCCAGAATGGAGGCATTTGCTGAATTCAGCATTGTGGCTAGGGTAAGTGTTAGGATTCATGTGACTGGTTCTGTCATTTTTGACTATTCCTGTGGATTGGGATTCCTAAAATATAGTGAGGATGAAGGGTACTGTCCAGAAATGGTGTTAGCATTAGTGTGTTGTGCATATACAATTATATAGGGCTTCATGCGTCAGGGAGATTGTGGCCTCATGCCAAGGCCTGGGAATTGTGACTTTGTGGGGGTGACACATGTCTGTATTTCACTATCAAATATGTTGTAATAGCCACGATTCTCTTTCTTGATCAACAGGTTTTGAAATGTTCTGTGTGGTATGTCTCAGGTACCTGCTGGCTCTTGCACTTGGGTTACGCTGCCAGACAGAATTCAGAAAACCACATGTGCTAGTGTTGTGTTGGCGATTCCTGTGCATTTGTCATGCAGTTGCCTTTTCAGTGCACGGTTCGGAGGAAGAATATGCAGAGTGTATGATGGAGGTAGAGTGGGGGTCCGAGTGTAAGGTTGAAAGGTGGGGTTGGGTTCAGATTGAGATCGCGAATTGTGTCCCTGTGGATTTTCGTGCTTATTCAGCATCGGTTTGCCAAGGAATAGTCGGAAGTATAGCTCAGATTTTGCTGAGAGCCAGTGGGGTTTTACCTCTCGCTCCAGACTAGAGGCATTTTGCTGAATTCAGCATTGTGGTTATGGTTACAGTTAGGATTCGTGAGAGTGGTACTGTCGTTTTGAGCATTGCTGTGCATTGGGCTTCCCAAACTTTAGTGAGGATGAAGGTTACTGACAGGATTGTAGTTAGCATAAGTGTGTTGCACATGTACCCTTATATAGGGCTTCATGTTTCATTGAGTTTGTGGGCTCAGACCAAGTATTGGGAGCTGTGACTCTCTGGGAGTGACACACTTATGTATTACATTGACAAATATATGGTAATAGCCACTATTCTATTTCTTTTTTTTTCTTTTTTTATTGAATTCTTTATTGGTACAATTTATATACATCTCAAAATCACATACAACGTTGGGAAATGTGTACCAGTATATGCCACAAGTTAATTCTCATTTTTACCCATATCCCTACCCACTCCCCCCTCCTCCCCCCTTTATATATGCTCCTTTATTGTCTTTCTGTATCATATTTATTCCTTCCCCTCATCACATTCCCACATCATGTTTCCTATAGAAACATTCCACTCTATAAAAACTGTCCTACTTTCTAGAACTCATTTGCATCTACAGGTGTTCATGCCAAAAAGAAGATCCGGGAATTGTCTATCTGTGATCTATTGACTTAACTTATTAATATATCCTCCAGATGTCTCCATTTTTACCTAAATGGATCGATCTTGTCGTTCTTCATGGCAGAGTAATACTCCAATTTGTAAAACAACCACCTCTTCTTTATCCACTCTCCAGTTGATGGACATTTGGGTTGTTTCCAAGATTGAGCTATCACGAACTGAGCTGCTATGAACAAGGGTGTACATCTGTCTTTCCAATGTGAGTTTTTAAGTTCTTGTGGGTATATTCCAAGCAGGGGTATAGCAGGGTCAAATGGGACCCGTAGTCCTAGTTTTCTGAGAAATCTCCACACAGAGCTCCACAATGGTTGCACAAGTCTGCAATCCCACCAACAGCGTAGAAGGGTTCCCTTCTCCCCACAGCCATGCCAGCATTTATCGTTGGTTGAGTTTGTGATCGCAGCCATTCTTTGTGGAGTGAGGTGGAATCTCAATGTTGTTTTCATTTGAATCTCTCGAATGACCAGAGATGTTGAGCATTTCTTCATATGTTTCTTGGCTGCTTTGATTTCTGCCTCTGAGAAGTGTCTGTTCATTTCAGTTGCCCATTTTTGAATTGGGTCTTTAGACTTGGGGAGGCTGATCTGTTTGAGTTCTTTATATATTGTCGATAATAGCCCTTTGTCTGATACAAAGCTAGTAATGATTTTTTTTCCCATTTTGTTGGTTGTCTTCTAGCAGTGCCAGCGACTTCTTTGGCTGTGCAGAAGCTTTTCAGTAGGATGAGATCCCATTTGTTGATTCTTTCTGGTAGTTCTTCTGCTAGGGAGGTTTTATTCATAAAGTCTCTGCCTAAGCCAATGTCTCCAAGAGTTTTACCAAGGCTGTTTACCAGCAGGCTTATTGTTTCTGTTTTAATGTTTAAGTCTCGTATCCACTGTGAGTTTAGTTTTGTGCATGGTGAAACAGATAGGTCTAGCTTTAGATTTGGCAGGCTAAAGCCCAGGTTTTCCAGCAACATTTGTTAAAGAGACTGTCTTTCTTCCATTGGGGATGTTTGGCAACTTGGTCAAAGATAAGGTGGCTAGGGTATCTGGAGTTGTTTCTGGGTCTTCTAATCTATTCAACTGGTCCTCGGGTCTGTTACTTTGCCAGTACTATGCAGTTTTTTATCAGAGCAGCTTTATAGTAGAATTTTAAATTGGGGATTGTAATACCCCCTGCCATGTCATGGTTGCTTAGAATTGCTTTTGCTATTCTAGGTTTCTTGTGGTTCCAGATGAATTTTTGTATTATTTTCTCTAGCTCTGTGAAGTATACCATTGGAATTTCAATTGGAATTGCATTGAATATATATAGTAGTTGTGGGAGTATAGCCATTTTGACAATATTGGTTCTCCCGACCCAGGAACAAGGGATATCTTTCCACGTTCTGGTTTCCTTTTCTATCTCAGTTTTCAGAGTCCTATAGTTTTCAGAGTAGAGGTCTTTCACTTCCTTTGTTAGGTTGATTCCTAGATATTTCATTTTTCTGGGTGCTACTCTGAAAGGGATTGCCTCCCCAATTTCTCTTTCAGTGAACCTGTTGTTTGTGTAGACAAAGGCTGTTGATTTTTGAGCATTGACCCTGTATCCAGCAACACTACCAAATTTGGTAATTAAGTCTAGCAGTCTCTTGATTGAGTTTTTAGGATCTGCAAGATAGAGTATCATATCATCAGCAAATAATGCCAGTTTAACTTCTTCCTTTCCTATCTTTATTCCTTTTATATCTTTGTCCTGCCTGATTGCTATGGCTAATGTTTCCAGTACTATATTGAACAAGAGTGGTGACAGCGGGCATCCTTGCCTTGTTCCTGACCTTAGTGTAAAAGGTTTCATTTTTTGCCCATTCAG
>PVIC010012581.1:0-39446 GCA_004025085.1 Thryonomys swinderianus
ATCTCTTCATCAGTTAAGTATGGGTCTGACAGTCACTGTACTCATTTCACTGTTTTATATTAATCTGAAAATGAAGGTAGACTGAGGTTTAATTTCCGTATTTCCACAGAGACAGTTCTCCTTAATTTAAAGTGAAGCTATATTCAGAGACAGGAGTCACGTTATCGTGCTTTTGGTCTCGGATTTTATCTGTCCTCACCCGTGTTTTAGGACGAGAGTGGAATCTAGCAGCGCTGATACGGTCATTACTAGGCGGTCAGTTCTTGCGTCAGTCTGCCTCTTTCGCGCTGCGCTGCCCTTTGCACCGTGAAATCCGTATTATCTTGGTCTTTGGACGTTAGCAATAGCTTTTCTTTAATATGGTGTCAAGCCTACTTAATTATTAAAACATTATTACTGTCCTAGTTTGCTGACTGACATTAAAAGTCCAGGCACTATCTGGGGGACTTATAAGAGCAAATAAAAGGATGCTTTTCGGAGGGCAGAACTCGAAGCTGCCTCTGGCTGGAGTCGTGTAAGAGGAGAGCAGAGGCACAGGCTGGGAGTGTTCCTTCCACCCACGCTGAGCACTGCGGAGAGAGCTCGTTGCCGACGCGCTCAAAGAGAAGTTCTGTCCAGCTCAGCGGGACTTACTCAGAGACAGCGAGCGGGCGGAAGGCCAGCACCTGCGCGCTGAGAGCTCGTCCCCACGCACCGCGCACGGGGAGGGGACGCGCGGAGCTGGCTGTGCGCTTCCCGCCACGGCGCCGCCCGCTCCCCCTCCCCCGGAGCAGAGGACGCCGAGGGCCCTGCGCCCAGCGCCATCCTGGCTGGACAACCTGTACAACGTGGGAACGGGCAGGGGCTCCTGGCAGAGCGCTTTGCTTCCTTTGGCCCTGCTTTCGCCACCGCTTCCTGTGCCAGGCCAATTAGCTTCAAACAGCCCCTCAGGAGTCGGATAAAAGGAGAAGGAGGGTAGAAACAGGGTTCCTCCCTTTCCGTAACCTCCCTGAAGTGAGAAAAATTCATCCGAGGACCAGGAACCTTTCCTGCTAAAATTTTAGAGTAAAAATTAGAACAGCTTTTACTGCCACTTCCTCCTCTTCCACCCCCTTCTCCTTCCTCTCAGTGGGTGGACAGCACCTGATGAGCAAACTTCGCGTAGCCCTTTGTTTGGGCTTTATGTTTTCATAATTCATTTTGAAAAACAGCCTTCAATGACTTTAATCCTTATTACTCTCCTAGATTGGATAGTTGTGCACATGTACACACACACACACACACACACGAGTATCTTCCATGAGCCTCAGTCAGCCTTCAAGTGAAAAAAAGGGACTCATCAGCATTTCTCAGTAGCTCTCGAGGGGCGAAGGGCACCCCAGTGTAGGGTTAAGGTAGACAGTGGGGACGGCAGAGCCCTGTCCAGTGAATCTCCCCTGTCCTCCTGAGCGCAAAGCTGTGCGAAAACCCAAGGAGTCCGGAGGAGAAACTTTCGAGGAGCGAAATCAGAGCCGGGTGTTAGGTCTGTGTCCGGGCCAAGCAGAGGAGGCAGTGGCAGGAAGGTGGGGACGACCCCGGCGGCCCGGACTCGGCAGCCCCGGAGTTTACGACTCCACTGTTGGAGCCTCTCAGGAATTAGTGGGTGGGAGGGTCGGCAGCACAGGGTCAAGGGTGGAAAGGACACGGGTCTGGTTTAAGGAAACTGAGAAAACCGAGAGGAGCCTGCACTTTATTGCCCCCTTTGTTTGCAGACTGCTTCACCAGAGCCTTTGGGTTAAAATTCTGAGGAAGTAAAAGGAGACTCCTTGTTAATGTTTGCTCTTGCGTGTGCATTTTGTGAATGCGGAAGTGAGTTTCACATCTTCTGAGGAGCCCTTTCTCCTACTCTTCTTTCTGAAATAGGAGATAAAGTATCCATGTCACCTCGGAATGTTTAATAAGCACTGTCCTCAAGAACCCTCTAACTGAAGTCTGTTTTCCCAAAGTAGCACCTTTGGTTACGGAGGAAGCAATGTGTTTGACTGGACGTTAATCAAGTATGTATCTTAATTGGGGTAAACCAGTTGTATTTTCATGGAGAACAGCATTTCCCAATGAACGTTTCTGAAACAGCACTGTCGATTTAAAACACATTCCTTTTCCGATTTGCTTTTTATTTACCTTCACAAGTATGATATTGCTAAGGTATTTTAAGTGGCCACGGCAGATTAAGCCATTGTAGTAATATTCTAAGCAAAATATAAATACGGGGACTTTAGTAATTCTTTCTCCAGGCAAAGGAACGAACTGAATGGTATATTTTAGAAGTCAGAAAAAAGCAGTGAAATTATTCTAGTGTCCGATGGGCTCCTCCTGTTTTCTGGATAAGTATGAAACTTCTCCCCATGAAATAGAGACGCTAGTGCCAACTTGGTAATGACTTTACTGCCCAGGACAGTGACCGTGTCTCGTGTGGCTCCGTGGAGCCTCCTCCAGCCAGTGCGGCCTCGCTCTGTGCTTCTGGAAGGGCCGCTCACCTTCCCGAGCTCGGTTTCCACAGTGCTTCTTCTGCCATGTACCTCGGGACTTTTCAGTCAGTTGCTTTGCTTGCATTGTGTGCTCCTCGGACACTTGGAATTCTGTGATTTTTTTTTTTTTTTTTGCTACTTGTCATACTTGATTTTTGTGCATTTAAATGTCCCTAAACTTGTGATTCCATCCTAGGCCTCCCGTTTGTACAGTGAACATTTTGTAGTGCACTATGTTTATCTTCACACGAACTCTTTAGATATAGGAGTTACTCTGTCAGTGTAAACCCCTCCCTATAATATGAGATTAACAAAAAATGTTTCATATTTGATTTTCAATAATCACCGTTGAAGGATAGCATTACTATGCTAACCCAAAGTATGTGTTCTGTTATATGCCAGAATAAATCTCTATACTGATTTCTGTATAAGATGGTCCCCGTTCAGTGAGGAAATGACCGTGTCTATAGTGGGAGATGGACAGGCATCTGAAAGTAAGCAATTAGTACATCATAAATACTTTTGTGTCTTAAAGATATAGTACAGACTAATTTCAGCTCAGTGTGTCTTTAAATGTTGTATCGATCTCTGTTAGAAGTCTATTAAATTGAAATGAATGGAAGAGTGAAAATGTGTTCAGTTTTAAACCCAGTCGATTTTCAATCCACATTGTACCAATAGATCCATTGAGATTTCTTATATATGCACCCTTAACTTTTTCAAAGTAAGCAGAAGTAAATGAAGAAATTGAAGTAAATTGTCGCCTGTATTATCTTTATGCTGCTAGAATTTGGAGAATCAAGGATTCAATCTTTCTGAGAGAAGTTTCTATCCTAAAATTGGAGATAAGTTTTCTCTCAATAAAGAAGAGCATAAATCCATAAATACTATCCAACCAGGTTATCTTTTTAGTTCACTTGGTCTTGTTAAAAGGGGGTGTATCTTATTTTTTAGGCAGTGGGGAAATAAATACGTGCAATTGTTTTAGTCTTATCTGTACCTCATGAACCATGAAAATTTAGTGTCTGTTCTAATGCAGTAAGAAATGATACGATTAAATAATCAGAGAAGCAGCCAGTACATTTAGCTTTTCACCGTAGAACAGTTGAACCACTTTTACTTCTGTCACAAATGAAGGATCCTGAGAGTTTCTCTTTGTCCACTTCCTAACAGGGGTAAGGAAAAGTTGAATGATATTTGTAAGAGGGAAAATGTTGCCACTCAACTACATGCCATCTGTGCTCATGATGTATAGAAAGAAATATCTCTCTCCTTATCTGGATTAATCATTTAAAGCTGAAAAGGTGCTGATGAGGAAAAATAGGGAGAAAATTACAGATCAGTCTTAACTTGCATGAAAGATTTTGGCTAGGTAGAGGTATAACAAATGATGAAGGAAATCAATTGCAGGAGACATATAAAAGCAGATTTCATATAAGGTAAAGGATGCAGCCAATCAATGAAGTGTACTGAAAACCAAGGAATATTGGAGAAATACACTCGGGATTAGTTAATAAATGAATATACCAGTGAATATATATATATGAATATACCAATGTACATGGCACACTTAGAAATGAAGATACAAACTAATTATATCTAAGGTTGTATAAGGGCTCTAGAGTGTGTCACAGGGTGAAACATAAAAAAAGAGGCTTCTTTATAGTTGTCTACGTTTTCAAAGCTCTAGAATGTAAGAGATAGAATTCCACTTGGCTTCTTGGATAATTGTATTGAACATTTGGACAGATCATTATGTCTTGAATGCAGTCAGCAGCCTTGGTGGAGTGTCAATTACTGGTGATACCTTTGGAGAAGATAACCAGTTACAGTCTGTTCTTGGAAGAATGGGAATTAGGGTGTGACTATTACAAGTGTCCTGAAAGGAAATTGGTAGTGACATCTGTACTATTCTTTTTTTCTTGTATGCCTGTTACATTTTTTCATGTTTCCTACTCATTGTATTGTATACAGTCTGTTGGCTCTGCCAAAGTGCCCCGTGTGATTTGGGCATATGCATCCGTTTGTAGTACAGAAATTTATTGGTCATCAGATCCATAGTTATTATTTTATCTTCAGGAGGAAAGTTGGCCTAGAGTAACTAAATAAGGCATCTAAAGCCACTGCACACGTAGACTACCATTGTACTACACTAATGTCCATATACTTAAATATTTCTTTGGAGATATTCTTAATTTGAAAGTATAGTTTGTGGGCTGCTTTTACAATATAATTTATCGGGTGATAATTGGAAAATGAGTGAGTTTTGTCATCAAGGATTTATAACTGATGAAATTTTTTATGAGCCCTAAATCATTTTACATTGCAAATAAATAGATTGACAGGGAGTGCTAGAGTTATCTTTTGTATTTGAGGTCACAACTTATCTCATTCTTCAGTGTTTATGTTGTCTTCTTTTCTCCGAATAGTGGATTTTATGATTCCATTTACACGTAACAGACAGTGTTATTGCTCACGGCAAAATCTTTGCTAAGAGAATTTAGGATGGAGTTGTTTACGATTCTGTTGACTTTAAAGGGACAGTCTACTTTTCAAAATGGGAAGGCTTATCAGAATACATTATCTGCTTGACTCCATTCTAAATTTTGATTATTGATTCTTTAAACAAATTTCCAGAAGTCAGTAAAACAGTTGGTTCACACACAGCTTGCTAAATGCAATGTTGTTTGCCTTGGTTTGATTAAGAGAGCACGTGGGTAATGTCTTTCTCTGACACACTTCCTCCCCCCTCTGTTCATGTCATGGTATCACAACAATGGGAGAGGCCTTGTACATTACCTACCTCACCTTAATAATTGCATAAGTAAGGAAACTAAAAGTGGGTTTTCTTAACTTACTCATGTGAATTAAGGAGGAAGCACCAGGTATAAGATTCCTCACCCCTAAGTCAGGTTTTTTCACGCTGCTGTGTTCCATTCATTCTTTCATTGGTGCAGTCAATGTATCGATGGTTACATTTTAGTGGTTGGTGTTGGCCAGTCCTACTAGCACGGGTGTAATGGATGGATTAAAATGTTACTTTCTCATATTTTACTACAGAAAAGTACCAAAATGCTTGTTTTGGGGAAACAGTCTCAACTTGAATTTTAAAAATTTTATACATATATATGTTTTAATGGATAAATATTATTTAGATAATTTAAATGGAGGAAAAATTTTCTATTCATTCAAAATTGGGACAGATCAGTCTCATAAGTGGTGTTTTGACTGATTCCTTACCAATATTAATTTTAATCACTGTTGTAATTTAACTTGACCTTAGTGTGAGTAGCTATTCAAAGAACTAAAGAGACATTCAGCTGTTATTCTTTCCAATCTCCAATCCTAAAGATGATGTCATGGATCATCATTATAGGTTTCTTTTTTTTTTTTTTTTGGTGAGACAAGGTCTTGCTTTGTAGTTCAGGCTGGCCCTGAGTTCACTATGTAGCCCAGGCAAGCCTGGAACTCAGCAATCCTCCTGTCTCTGCCTCCCGAGTGCTGGGATTACAGGCATGAGTCACCACGCCTGGCACTGTGGTATGTGGTATTGACTGCTGGTGGGCGTGAGTCACTGTGCCCAGCATTGTATGTGGTTACCGTTACTGAGATCGAACTCAGGACCTTGTGTTTTGGGAGGCAGGTGCCGGAACCACTGAGCTAAATCTCTGGATGTCTCATTTTCTATAGAATGCTGTGATTATTGATTAAATATTAGTCTCAAAATTTATATTTCAAATTAGGACTATCACATTTTACTTAAAAATTGACTTCAGCTTTTTTCAGTAGATTCATGTAATTCTTCATACTCTTGAATGTATCAGATGGGTTTAGAATTTAGTATTTATGAATTTGGTACCATAGAATGATCCATACTTATATTATTATTTAGCCTGTGATTCTATAAAAGAGTAATTGGTGATTATGTCATCATTTATGAGTCAGTACTAAGGAAAAGGAAATACCAAATTGGTGAATATGAGAGTTTTGGGAGCTATGTTGTTACTGAAATAGTAAAGACATAAGGAGTATTGTTTATTTTGTTTTGTTTTATTTTATTTTATTTTATTTTATTTATTTTGAGACAGGGTCTTACTTTGTAGTTCAGGCTGGCCCTGAACTCACTATGTAGTCCAGGCAAGCCTCGAACTCAGCAATCCTCCTGCTTCTGCCTCCCGAGTGCTGGGATTACAGGCATGAGCCACCCTGCCCGGCACTGTGGTATGTGGTATTGATGGCTGGTGGGCGTGAGTCACCACACCCGGCATTGTATGTGGTTTCTGGGGATCCAACTCAGGACCTTGCACATACGAGGCAGGTGCCGGAACCACTGAGCTAAATCTCCGGCCCTGTATATTTTATTTCTTAAAAATAGCAGCATGATGCTCCTACTTTCATTACCAGGAATAGCATTTATATATTTAGAAGCAAATCACATTTCTATATCTAGCATTGTTTCTGAATGAATTCACCAGTAAAGATAAGCTTGTCATTGAGGTTATCCCTTTTCATTTTGAGCATGCTGTACATTTTCTTATTTCCCTGACACGTTGCATTTCCTGCGTTCTCACAGTCTTGTGGGTCCCTCAGATTTCGTAGATGTGGTACTGTTTGGTATGATATTTTCAGTGATGCGGGTCATTCCAGAACTGTGGTCTGTTATTCTGGGTTGAGAAATGCTTTTGAGATCCTGGCTTAGATCTGTGGAAAAGGCTTCTGTGATCGAACATCCGTATTTGCCCTGACAATGCACTGGGGTACAGTAGACTTTTTGAGATTGTTCTGCAAGAACCTCACCAGCCCATTTGATACCTGTTTAACACCTGAGCAAATAACTACTCTGAAAAATAAATTTCAATTAATGCAGAGAAAGAGATTGTTTCTATTTTCACATTCATCTAGTTTCTATGGCTTTTATTTAGTTTATAGTGGCCTTTTGAGACCATATTATTTGCTTTTACAGCTATTTTTGGTTGGTAAGAGGAAATTGAATTTCTCCTAGTCATGCTACCTAGAGAAGATCCGCTTTATATTCTACAGATTTTACCTGAGGTATTATACGGACTAAGAATATATATTATTTTTAATATTTAGTCTGAATGGACTTTGAATTTTCTGATACTGAATTTGCTCCTTGAGAGTGAAAGTTTTCCATGGAGGTTTTTTAAAAATTGTGTTACATGTTTATGATTTTACTCTTTCGGAAGGAGGCTGCTTATCTTGGTTTTGCTTACTTTAACACCGATGCTTAAACAATATTTTCATTTAATCTGTACTCTTGAGAAATTAATGCTGACCAACACCTGTCCATCTTGGTTTAGTATTTCCTATTGTTTCTAAATGGCTGAGATGATACCATCCAAGTGTTAATTATTTTAACTTACTTTTAGACTCATATCAAGTGAATTGAAAAAAACAATGTTAATAACAAATTGAACATACATGAAAGCATTAGAAGTTTAACGCAAATTTTCTAGACTTGTTATTAAAATATTTACAGGTGATATTTATGCACATAACTGACTTTTTATAAGTAGCCATATCTGCTTTGGAGACTAGGGAATTGAGCAGGACAAGCTGGGTGGTCTGCATAGAGAGGCTCTGCCTGATTTAACATTGTTTCAGGCAGATCGGAGACATATGAGAATATTTCATTTTAGGCATTTTTAACATTACTGGAGTTTTAACCTAAAAGCTCCCCCCATGCTTTTTTAAAGATAAAACAAAGTTTAGCCACATAAATAAATAGATGATGTTATAGTGCTTACAAAGAACTCAAAATGGAAAAGGTGAGTTGAGTATAAAGAATGATCTCTGCCTACACAAAGAACCAGTAATACAAGATTAACATGAGTTGAAAGATGAAGGCAAATGATTCCTAAACATTCTGAATTTATCAATCAACTTTGTATATTGTGTGTATATTGTGTAACATTTAGTTACTATTTGTGTGTCCAGCTTTTGAACCTGTGAACATTGGGAAAGGTGAGGAAAGTAGGTATGCTGTGCTCACATGCAGTCTCATGATGCCACAAAGCCGGCTTGCCTAGAGTCCTTACATTACAATGGCATACCCTTCCCTGGTTAAGAAGAGTTGTCCTTTTGTGGGTAGGACACTAGTCTCCTAAATTTTAATTGCTAGATTATTCATTCCAGAATATTTGCTTAGAGTTGCCCTTGTGGCACGCAGTATGATCTATACTTCCTGACAGCCAGGGATAACTGGTGTGGGGAATTGGACATGGTCACTGTGTCCAAGAATATTCATCTCAAAGAATAAGCAGGTATTTTGTACTAACCTACCCATGCTTGAGCACCTCTAGTAAAAAATGTTAGAGAAGTCAGTGTTCTATGAAAAATAAAACAGGGAGGTGGAAGTGGGCACCAAAATCAAGAGAAGAGGGGCCAGAGATTAAGCTCAGTGGTTTCAGTGCTGCCTAGTAAGCACAAGCACAAGGTCCCTGATTAGATCCCCGGTATCACATCAACAATACTGGGCATGGTGACTCACACCCACCAGCAATCAATACAACCTACCACAGTGCCCGGTGTGGTGGCTCAAGCCTGTAATCCCAGCTCTTGGTAGGCAGAGGCAGGAGGATTGCTGAGTTTGAGGCTTGCCTGGGCTACACAGTGCCCAGGGCCCATTTGAACTACAAAACGGGATGCTGTGCCAATCAATCAATCAATCAATCAATCAAACAAGAGAAGCATAAAAAATAGTCATACAAAGAGTTGTACACTAATGGTAACTGCAAGAACAACATGATTCAGAAACTGAGAAGGATCCTGTGGCTGGAAGTGAGGTGGCTAAGGGAAGAGGGGAGAAGGGAGGGACAGGAATGGAGGCTTGCAGGGCCAAGGCATGGAGTCTGTCATGAGCCATGCAAAGAGTCGGCCCGGAAGTAGTGGGAAGCCACCAGTGAGGGTTAAGAAGGGAGTGACTTGTTCCATTTGATTCATGCTTTGAAAAGCTCTTCTGACTATGCTGGGAGAAGGCACAGAGCCCAAAGAGGAAGCGAAGAAACTGTTGGACAACTGCTTATAGACCAGGGTGTTGAACAGTGGAGGAGAAGGCTTTTGGGATAAAAATTCATTTATATCTCAGTCATCTTAAACACATGCAAAAAACTGTTTCCAAAGCCTTTCAGTTCATATTTACTGTTCCATCTCCTCCCTTTCTCGATCTCTTAAATTTACTTGGACATTTCAGTGGCTGCCTTTTCTTTGTTAGTTCCTTCTTGATTTTGCTTCTAAGAACAATCCTGCAATGCCACTGTGGATGCACCTACGGCGTGGCTGCTGCAGTGGGCAGGCACAGCCCTCTCAGTTGTCGTGTGAGCAGTTGCTCCAGCTTCTGCCCAGCAGCCGAGTGTCAGATGTTCAGGTTTAATTGCAGTGTTGGCATTTTATGACAAATAAGTGAGTTCTAGGTTGTATTTTGGGCTCTTGGTGTGCCAAAAGATCACATCACTGTTCTACTATAATCATAGATTGTGCAGTACTGAGTCAAGTGGAATTTTATAATAGATTGTAATTTATTTTGCTGCCATTTCTGTGACGGGGTAAATATTGACAAATTGGTATGTTTCAACCTAAGAGTTTTGCTATTCTCATTCAAATACTTGCCTAATGTAGATGTGTTGATACCAAGAAAACATTCTGTTTTTCTGTGGGAAAATAAATGAAGAGTTCAAGTGGCATTTTAGTGATGAAAGCTGCCTTCTGGCCCTTCCCAGACCCTAAACCTATGGCGCACTCTGGTCAGGTGAGCCGAGGTACAGAGGAAATGAAGTGGCCCCTTTATGGAGAAAGCTACCTTTCTGCTGTAGTCAGTCAAATGCTATTATCCTTTTATTACTCTGTAATTTTGAGGGCAAGTTCAGTGAATAACTGTGGAAGCTATTAAGAGCTGTCATGGAAAATTTATCTGTCTTTAAATGGAGGGTAGAAACATTACTGTGGAAGCAGCCCTGCCTCGATATAGATAATTCTCCACTCTGAGCTTTTTAAAACGATGCTTATTGTTCCTACTATGTCTCCCCAGACCATTCTTACATGGGCAGTGGTGATCCTGCTTTTTTCCTCTTGTCAGGAATGAATTTTATGGAAGAAGCATAGCCCACAGGAAGCGGTCTTGTTTCACTGCTGTGTCTACACTAATAGTGTACAACCAGGTTCGCGCGTACCTCTCAGAAAACATGGTTACAACCACCCAGCTCTTTAGTGCACTGGAGGTTTAGGAAGAGCCTCTGACCTCCCTTTTCTTTCTAGTCTTATCCTGGGCATGAGAGAGTGAAAATATGGTCAGTAGAGGTCAGAAGGCATAGAAATAACTGAGTATCTGAGAAACTCATTGTACTATTGTCCTGTGGTTTCTGCAGACACTTACCACAAACCTGGTGTGTTAAAACAGGAATGTTATTCAGTCACAGTTCTGGAGGCCAGAAATCTGAAAGCAGCATATTGATGTCGCCATGTTTCCTCAGAGGAGGAGTATAATCTTTTCTTGTCTCTTTCAGTTCATGGTGACTCCAAGCATTTGTTGCTTGTGGCTGTGTCTAATCGGTGTCCCTGTTTCAACACAGCTTCCTTCCTGGCGTGTCCTTCTCTGTCTCTGAGGAGGATGGTTTAGGCCCCATTATCACACATCATGATCTGAAATGAATCCTTAGTTCAACTACACATGCAGAAACCTTCTTTCCAAATAAGCTCACATCCTGAGGTTCTGGGTGGACATAATCATACTCACTTATAATCACACTCCCTCACAGTGCAAGGGCATGTGAGTTTTTCCTAATCAGTTTTTAAGTAATTACTTTTTCTTGATATTGCCCTTCTAAGAACAAAATGAGGCTGTGACAGTTCAGAGGTCTGCTTGAAGATTAAATTACCAGACATTTTTATGTATGTTTAACCAAGAAATAGAATTCAACAAGGAAGGATTTTTTATCTAATTGTAAAATGCTAAGAAAATTTGCTCAATTGAACTCTTGCAGAGGAGCTTTTGAGAGAAATGCATGCCCATTGGCTCTTGGAACCTAGAATTCAGTTCTAGCCCGAGGAATGGTTGTGTTTTCTGTATTTAGATAAAGTTCTGTTCTATCCTTTCTACTTACACTACTGATTTAGCTTAGTCTTGTTTACAAAATGTATACAGCTCTTACTAGAGAACAGGAACTTTACTGCATTTCCATCCATTATGTGATGTACCCTGTATTATGGCAGCCCTTTGACCAAATATTGACCTCACTCGAGAGAGGATGACAGTGATTTGCTGAAAGCCCTGTAGGAATCAACAAGAACCAACTAACCAGAACTAACCAAAACAGTTTCTCAGATCCAGGTCTGGCTGATGCCATTTGACCAACATCCAGATGACCCTCATTCCTATGGCTCTCTTTAAGGACACCCACCCCAGGATCAGGAGATTTCTCCACTTGTTAGCTGCCAACGCAGTGGCACTTTAATCCCATGTTCTTGAAACCCTCCTTACATTTCCTGATTTTGATGTGGACAATCATGGAGATCACCCAGTAAGGACTCAGATTATACATGACAAGGGCCAAGTCGTTTCTCAAGACTTCTGGCAAGTAGGCTCCAGCACACCTAGCAGCAGATGCTGAGTACATGGGAGATTATGTGCCTTTGAGACACCTTCTGCCTTCTATATCCTCCTGGAAACTCCTTTTCAGATGTAGACATAGGTCACCCAGTGACCTGAGCAGAGAGGGATCTTGCTAACCTTAGGTGCTGCTCCTAGACAGGGTTGTGGCCTTAGTTGCATGGAATTTCTTCACAGAACTACTTTCCTGACCCTTGTAAGGCAGATAGGCCCCCCCCCACCCCATGACTCCCCTACCTGTTGATTGAACTCTTATTATTATAGCTCCTATCTCTACTTTACCTCGTATGTTCATCCATATTTTTTTCTGCCACTAGACTGTAAGCCTCATCGCGATAAGAACTTTTTTTCTTCTGTATCACCAACATCAGGTAGAGGGCTTCTCACAGATATTCAAAGAATGTAGGTGTGAGTGAGTGGATGAATGTTCCATGCTACCATGGTGAAACCAGTGACTCATACCTACTTATTTTTTTTTCTTTGCCAATTATTGGGAAGCTAGAAGACTGCGCTGAGCCCTAAGAACTGATACCTATTGGGTATCTATTAGACAGTAGTATTGTTACCTATTGTAATGTTGAAATGTGTCATTATGTTTGGGCAAGATTCATATATATATATATATATCCTTTATTGAGTTTATTGGTACATGTTAGGTATACATTATGATCACATTCCCCCCATTGAGAATTTGTTCCTGTATATGATATATCTTCATTCTTATTTTCCCATTCCCCTGCTCTCCAGTGCTCTCATCCCCCTGTCTACCTAAGTTTTGTTCCTGGTTTTTGTCTTTTTACCATCAAATGTTTTCCCGTCTTTTGCTTTCATCTGCCCCTCCTTCACTTCTCCTTCCGCTTTGAACATTTTCCTCCTATTTCACAATACTTATTGCACATTGAGAACCTCATTTACACCTTCAGTTTCTCACACTAGAGAAATGACTTGGTATCTACACATCTGTGTCCTATTTGTTTTACTCATGAATATGGCCTCAAGGTGCATCCACTTAGCTATAAAGGTCTCAAGTTTATCTTTCTTTATGGCTTCCTAGTACCCATTTTATAGAAAAACCACATCTTATTTATCCAGTCACCAATGAGTGGGCTTTTGGGCCACTAATTCCAACGAAACCTCAGTAGCACAGAAACTAGCACAGAGTCAGCATAAGTTTCTGCACAAGACAAACCACCAACGGAGTGAAAAGGCAACATATGATGTGGAAAAAAAAATTCAGCAGCTGTTTCACAGACAAAGGGCTACTGTCTAAAATACATAAAGCACTTAAAATCTGCCCCCCAAATTTAAAGGCCCAGTTCAGAAGTGGGCATCTGAAATGAAGAGGCATTTTTTTTTTCACATGAAGAAGGAAAAGCAGCAAATAAACATAAGGAAAAAAATTCAACATCACTAGTCATTTAAAAGATGTAGATGAAAACAGAGAGATTCCATTTCCCTCCGTAACGAATGGCAGAGATCGTAGAATCAACCAGCAACAAATGTTGGCGAGGCTGCGGGCAGCGAGGCAGCTTTCCCCACTGCTGGTGGGAATGTAGACAGGTACAACCACGGTGGAGATCAGTGTGGAGATTCCTCAGAAAACTAGAACTGGAGGTCCTATTTGAGCCTGCTATTCCCCTGATAGGTATATTAATGAAAGAATTAAAAGCATCTTACCACAGCGACATATTTGCAACCAAGTTTATAGTGGCACAGATTATAAATAAATCTGTATTTACACGTGTTTATTAAATATATAGCCTTTAATTTTATCTTTTACTAAGGAGAAACTGCACAGTATAGAGTCACAGTATTTATGAAGTGGATAATACCATCAGGATTAATTGTTAAATATTATATGATGCAGTCCAAGTCTGGGCAGCTGTATTTACATTTTGTCCTCGAATTTCACAAAGTCATGGTTTCCTGTGAGCTGTGTCTGTCAAGTCAGGCCCCTCACGTTAATACAGGAAAGTGAACATTTCTTTTCCCTGGCAGTGGCCTGGTTGCCATGCTAAGGAAGGTGATGGGGGAAGGGTGATGGACAGGGAGGATAATCGTACTGATTTGGATGAAGAAAAGAGAGATCAGGTGGGAGATTAAAATTCTACTCTTTTCCCTTCTGTCTTTGACTAGAAGGCTTAGTGTTTCAACTTTCCTACAGAACCATGTGCAGATTATTAATAGCAGTGCTGGGGCCGTAATGAAGAAAGAGGGTTCAAAGCTCCCGAGGAGGCTGGTAGGTAAGAAAGAAGTTTTTTCATAGCTCTGCTCTGGCTCTGTTGCTGGTGAATTTCTGTTTCTCTGTGACTTTCTCCTTTTCCAAAATGGAACTTACAGAGACCGTGAAAAAGGTAACGGAGCCATCAGTACAGTGTGTTCTGGAGACTGAGCCAAGCTGCTGAAGTAGGTTTTAAAACTTAAAAAACACATCAGAAAGGGTCAGACTTGCCACCCTTGAGTGTGTCTGGGCAGGAGTGAAAAGAGACTGGCAGTGGCTGAGGCTTGAAGGACGCAAAATGCAATTATTTTCAATTCCTGAGGGTGTCTACCAAGCCTAACATAATATTCAAATTTTTCAATTATGTACAGATAGTTGCATATGGATATAGAGATTTTGTTGTTGTTGCTTTTAGGTTTTTGCTATGAGTCTTGGCTAAGTTGCCTAGTCTGCACTCAAACTTGGGAGCTGCTTTGCTTCAGCCTCTCAACTACTGAGGTTGTGAATGTGGACCACTGTGTCAGGGTTAAAGTATGTGCTTTTCTTTCTTTCTTATTTTTTTTTTTTCCTCACAAGGTGGATCTTTCTGTCTTTTAATACTACAAATAGGTTCTTTAAAAACACAATCTTTTGTCTGTTTGGATATGGGTCTTTGCCTCCCTTTGATTACTTGGGTTCTTTTTCATCTTAAGGACATTGTTCCCTTAGTTCATTTTTATGTTCACAGTCACTCAAGTCACAACTATTTTTACAGGAATTCTATGGAAAATCACCAGAGCATCTCTGTTCCCTTGGCTTTCTCTTTGGGGCATTGTTGTGCTTAAGTACACATCATGCTGCCCTCCTCATCTGGGAGCAATCTCCTTTTTCTAGCTACATGCCTAATAATTGAGGAGAAATTTTATCAACTTTGCCAAGTGCTGAGCCACCAAGTTTCTTCTAACAATATAGGCAAAGGGTAGTTAATCTCAGAGAGGTGATAATAGCCAGGAGGAAACCACTATCTGAATAAGTAGCATCATAATTTGGAACCATTGTTTCAAAAATATTTTAATATATATGCTAATTGGTTTCATTTATAGCACTACTTTATCTTAATTGAAAAGAAAGTTTTGTGTTATTATCTGTTTGCTTTCTGGAAGAATCTTTCTGGTTTATGTCTTGTATTCTGTGTAACTACTTAGAAGATAACAAAACACAGTATGTAATTTTATACTCTTTTTTTGTTGTGAAACTTAGTTTTATTTTTGCATAAGAGGAAAAAAACCTATAGAATGTTAAACAGAGAAGGGTCATCCTTTCCTACAACTATCATAACTATCTTCTAATCCATGACATTAATATAAATTTAAATTGGCCTTTTTCAGTGATGTAGTTGGGTATTAAACAATACTGTTATATCCACTGCCACTGCATATAACTGATGTAACCCTGGATCGGATTGATAATAAGTCTTGATGGCAAATGCCAGAGACCTTCAGTTTCTGAAGAGAGGTGATATTTCTCAAGTGTGGTTTGGTTTGCAGCAAAATAAACTCATTAGTGCATTTTTGGATGCAACATTGCTTTGTACAACACAGGTTGCATTTTGATCTCAGTTGAGCTACTAAGGTAAACACACCTACATACACAATTGTTTTATTAAATAGAAAACATTTAAGCATAATTTAATTTGCATCTCTTATAGTGACTCTTTCTGAATCTCAACTTTTCTAGTGATTCTGCAACCCTGCAGAATGGCTTTTCTATTTTTAGTTTCCTTGTCGTCACTTTTAAGGCTTAATGGGTTCTACTAAAAGGCTCTTATCCTGCTATAGCTAGCATGTTTCCTTGGCTACATTTGGTCTGGACCATGAGTTATGGCCGATTCTTTAATAATTTTTTTTCCTTTTTCCTATAGATGGACCCTCATAGTGTTTTGACAGTTAAAAAAGATGGGGATTATTGCGCATCGAATTTCTCAGCTGCTCAGCTGTATTTTTTGAGCTATATATCAGCAAAATGATCCAGCTCTCTTATACAAGGTGTTCCGCTGCCAGATGGTACTCTGCGGGAAACAACTTCTTAGTTCTCTTAAATCAGGATTCATAATAAAATGGAATAACACTTAGATATGGAAGCGTTAGATTTCTCTGGACATCTCAGGGTCTCAGATCTCTCTCCTTTTTCTCTGTCTTAATTGTTGCCTGTTCAATTAAGCTGATAACAAAATGTCTAACTGCTGTTCAGTCACAGAAGGGCACATTCGTAAGAATTTGCATTGTGCTACCCACTCAGAGAACAGTCTGGAAGGGCCAGCTGCACTTGCGACATCGGCCTGGCAACTGCAGCCAATCATTACCAGTGATTTCTGGTCCCCTAATTGTTTTTTTTTACTTTATTGAGCTTAGCCAGAAATAATGAAACTGCATCCTTCCTTTTCTTAAAAGATGTTCACCCAAAATGCAGTTGCTGTTTCTTCTATAAACTCATCAGCATTGCCATAAGGAGTCCTTTTAACTATTGATTTTTTAGTCTAGTTAATAGATCTCCTAATTTGCAGAAATACCCCAATGTAAGATTTTAGCAATTAGAAAATGATGAGAGGAGGTCCCAGGGGTACCTGCTTCTGTACTGCTCCTGGCTCCACCTCCCATTCCCCGCTGGACTCAGTGAAACCTGCTGACCCAGCGAAGAAGAGAAAACACAGTTAAAGGTCATGCAGTGTTCCTTCCGTGCAGCTGTTTGAAATACGTGTCTCCTCATTTAAATTGAATATGGGACTTTTGAACCACGGCACAGAAATACTCTTCCTATGCACGACTTCGGTGTCACGTTCAAAAAAACCTGAAGACTAAAGTCACGATGATTAGATCTTATATTTTCCCACAGCTCAAAATCTAAACCTCTATGTTTTAAGCAGAAGTTAACATTTCTTTTCCCCATAATAGCCAAATTGTTTTGGCCCGTGGAATGCTTTCTTAGAGTTTAGGGGAAAGACTTCCAAGCTGCCTTTCTGCTTCTGGCTCGTGAAAGTTTGTTGAAACATCATGAACCCCTTGAAGATGTTCGCATTGCTGGGTTGCCAAGTGCTACAGTAACACAACATCCCGCCTGGCCCTCTTCGAGAATGGTGAGTCTGCTACTGATTTATTCCAAATCTTGAAAACATGTGCTGAAGATAATAGAATACTAATGTGAAAATATGGACTTAGCCTTGGTCTCCGTCCTTTTTTGAGATCGCATCTATCTCTGAATACTCCCGATCTTCCACGTGGCACTTGGGTTATGATGTCTCACTTAATGATCTTCGATATGTAAATACTGTCCATAGGGATGCCTTACCACAGCCTATCATGTTCCTCTGCCAGGGAAACACCTTTTCTTCATTTCTCTTGTAATTAATCTGTATGTCAATTTTATTTTGGGAATCATCAGCTTCTGACTTTCATTTATGCTCTTTACTAACCCATGTTATTCTAAATAGAAACCCTTCCACCAACTTTGGGAAGTGTTTGAAATTGCTCCCGCAGAAACCCTTTCAGTGTTGCTACTTCTGTGAAATTTAATCTCTACTCATGGTTGGACCTCGTCAGAAAATATTGATTTCTCGTTCATATGGTAACATCATTTTATGCATGTAACTATCATATAGGTCATGGAGTTTTATTATCAGCATATATTTACATAATTATCTTTTATGTTACCTATGAGTTCCTATAGAGCAAGGATTCCTTGTATCTGGATTAGTGCCCTATATATGATAACAACCCACTTAATGCTTGCTGAAGTAGCTTGCTAAAATATCTCTTTATAATTTTTTGATAACTTTCTTTGTTATACGAGAAAAAATTTACATCCTGGGTGGGGAATGTGACTCACATTATCTAAATTTACTTATTTCTAGAGCTAAACACACAATGATAAAGATCATCTCAAGTTGCGTTTCACTTAATTCTTGGTAATGAAATATATGTTTGTTTAAGAAATTTTAAACTCAAAAAATATAAAGAAGAAATAATAACTAGTATCCACCAGTAGGAATCTACTATTAACATTTTAATAAAACTGGAAATACTGAGAATTTAGCTCAGTGGCACGGTGCCTGCTTTGTAAGCTCAAGGTCCTGAGTTCAATCCCCAATGCTGAAAAAAAAAAGAATAAAAAAAAAGACTTTTAAAATTGATAAAATTGCCAGTTCTTGAACCAGGCTTCCCGGATTAAATCTTGATTTTATAACGTGGTAGTTTTATGACAACCATAAGATGCCCCATCTTTTTGGGTGTAAGTTTGCCCCATTACTGATTAAAAAAATAATTGCTTCTTTTAGAAGGCTCTTGTAATACTTTAGTCAATTTAGAACATAAAGCACTTAGAATACTGTCTCATCACACAGTATAAGCTTCTGTAACTTAAGAACAATTCTCCCTTTATCACTGAGCTTTCAATTATCATGTGTAGCCTTCTAAAAATTCCTACTCTCATTTTCTAACTTATATCCCTGGATTTTCACATATTTCTTTTAGAACATGAATTTAGTTAATTATATTCTTCTTAGCATTTTTATCATAGGTGGTCTAACCCATTGGTCCTCACTTCCAAACGTGGAGCATCACAAAATCAGAAGATCAATTTATCTTTATGAATCTTTGTGAATGGGGTGAATAATTTGGGGGGAATAGATTGCTGAAATTACTGGATCAAAGAGAATAAATCTGTTAAGATCTCTTTTCCACTTAGCCATAGAGTGGTATCATTTTCACATCTTAGAAGTAACTCAATGACGTACTTTATGTTCCCCCACAGTATGCGAAGGCTCCACTTCGGCCACATCCTCACTGAGGCTTATTTTTTCTCTTGTTCCTTTTTTTCCCCCGTAAGACATCTCTATGTGATGTGTAATCTCACTGTGGGTTTTCCTTTAGCTTTTCATAATGACTAATAATGTTGAACAACTTTTCAAGTGCTTGTTTACATTTGGGTATCTCCTATGGAGAAATAGTCAAATTCCTTGCCTATTTTTAAAACCCATGGTCTTTTTGTCATGTGAGTGATTTACCTTTTAAGACAATGCTTTCTAAATCTGTGTTTGTAAATTTCTTTTCTTATTTTTAAAAGAAATTCAGCTATCAGGGATTCAGTTTGTAGTCTGCTTTGGTCTTGGGGCTCAGGCTCCGCAGGGACCTTGCTGCACGTGGTGAGCAGGAGTATGTGTCCATCCTGTCTGTGCTCGCTTGTTGGACTGAGCTATGAGAGGCTTTGATGTGACCACAGCCTGCAAGTATCTGGTGTCTTTCTGTTTGTCACAGCCAAGATCGTTTTACCTTTTGTTCTTTTTTGCCTGCTCAGAATCTATTTCCTTACTTAAAACACCTCCTCAGCTTGGAAGGGCGTCCTTTGTCAAGTGTAATTGTAAAGTACGTTGTGACCTTGTGCAGGGTGTGAAATGTGGATTCCTTGTTTTTCTTTGAGTCTTTATTAGTACATTATATACACACATCACAATCATACTCAACATTGAGAATTTGTAGCAGTATATGACACGACTTAATTCTCATTTTTTCCCATTCCCCTGCCTACCCTACAATCCCCAGCCTCCTATATACAGGAGTAAGTAATGAGAAGAAAGAAAAAAAAATGTGATGGTAAAAAAAAAAGAAATGTGGGTTCTTAGCACAGATTGAGAGCATTCCTAACACTGCCAGATGCTGGATGGTATCTGAAACTGAGGTTTGTAATCCTTTGGATCACCGAGTGCAGTGGCTCATGCCCATAATCCCAACACTCGGGAAGCTGAGGCAGAAGGATTGCTGTGAATTTGAGGTGGACCTGGGTTATGTACTGAGTTAAAAGCCAGTTTGAACTATTTAGTGAAAGCCTGTTTAGAAAAGAAAAAGAGAAAAAGAAAAAGTACCATCGATTGAGTCTGAGATTCTTGATACTGTAAAAGGAAAAAAGAAAAAGAAAAAAAAGAGCACCTACCTTAATACTTTGGATCAACCATTGCTTCTGCCATTTGTAGATTTGTTCTGGTTGGGTTCCTTCTAGATTCTTCTGCACCACTCCATTTCAGCACTTCAAAAATAGGATTGTGGTCTTTTGTTCTGTAGCACAGTAGGGTGAGACTAAAGAGTGATTTATCATGCATTTCAAAATTGATGGAATAAAGAATTCAAGGGTTTGCAACACTAAGAAATGACACTTGAGTTGGTGAACATGCTAATTATCTTGGTTTGCTTATTAAACATTATGGATGTGTATGAAAATGTCACCCTGTACCCCATATATATGCCTACATAAGATGGGTCTGTTAAAAATAAATATCAGAAGGAAATAGATTGAGGTGATAGCTTTTTAGCTATCCCCAAATACACTGTAGCATAATGAGACTGCAATAACATAATTAAGGGAAAGATACCATAATAATAGAGCCACCCATCAGAGAGATCATGTCTACCAAAGAGAAACCTGTAGGTTTCTTCTGTTCTCTGTAGTGTCATCTGTGTCTCTCCCATTGAGCTTTGCTTGCAGGATTTTCAAAGTAAGAGTCAAATTTGGATGTGGGCAGGGTCAGGTCACTGGAGCTAGAGCCACATCTGTGCGAGATTGTTTTGCTCTCAAGAAGTGCATTAGATCAAGTCCATAATGTGTGTGGGGAGGTAACCCTTAGGAACGGAGGCTGCTGTACCAGAGCTCTCATTCATTTGAACCCTGCATTCTGCTAAACGATGTTGATGATCATTTCCTTAATGCCCCCATAGATTCAAGGAGCTCTCAGAGGGACCCCCAGGGTTGCCACGATCACAGGGCCTCTAGGAGGTCGGGGTGAGATTCCAATGTACGTCTGTCAGGGACACATTCTGTGTGTTTAAGTGCATACCAAAGATGGCCGCAGTACAGAGTGCTTTTGTCTCTTGAGGCCCACCTGTCGCTAATTACAGTCCTTGTCACTGATCTCTTTTTGATGTTGCCACAAAGAGTCATTGCAGGCCAGAAAGAGAAATGGAAGAAACCTTTCTTCAGTGGTGACCTGGACCAATTCCATCTCCACCCCCACCAGCACACATGAGGATTTTCTATCATGTCCCCTGTGGTCTCTGGTACTTATTTCCACTTCTTGTGTACATTTTTTAAAAATAGTTGGGAGGAATGTCTTGCTGCTGTGTCTTTTGACTATGGATATTTTCATCACTTTCTCACTGTTAGGACAAAACAAGGATGCCCATGACTTCCTTTGGCACATGGCTTGATTCAGTGCAGAAATGGTAGGACGGGAGGGAATGGGAAGGAAAAGCGTCTCAACCGTGGGAACCGGGATGCAGAGAGAGGAGGGAGGCCCCGGGGCCAAGGCTGCTCCCACCCGGGTCGAACCAAACCCAGCCTCCTGACACGTATTTAGCTGAAGTCACTGAGGAGCGTGGTGCCCCTGTGAGGCCGTCCCCTTCCACAGACACGAAACGTGGGGACATTCCAAGTCTCAACCATCACAACCGAAATTACCAGAATCCGAAGGAGCAACACAAAGTTACGTGTCACTCATCTTCCTCGTCACAGCTTGCGATCAGATGCCTGTTCTGTTTGCTTGCTGTCAGTCCTTTTCCCAGTTCTGCAGCCTGCGCCATAGCTAATCTGTTTCCCACTACGAAGTACCTAGTCCTGTGACAGTACTACAGCGCCGCGGTACCCAGGCCCGCCCCACACACAGGCGTGCCGGATAAGGAGTGGAAGAGTGCCATCCGTGCATGTGTGACGGCGCTCGGCGTGGTAGCGTGCAGAAATCCCAGCTCCGGTTTCAGTCATTATTTGTACCTCCCGCACGTATTCTGAGTGCCAGCGAAAGGAATAAAAAGTTTTAGGTGACAAGAGAAAGAATAGCGACCTTGACTCATGGGCCTGCCTCCTCCAGTCGCTGACTGTATTTACAGGGGAACAAATGATTTCTCTAGAGGTGAATCCGAGCCTTAGTGCCACACATATGCTAGACTTTCCCCAGGTGTGCAAGCACGCCCTAAAAGTCGTGTTTGACGGGCTCAGTACACACAGCTGCTCCGGACCCTCATGCTGCCGCAAAACCTCCCCAGTTTACCCCGGCAGGGCCGCCTCAGAGGCCTCCTTCAACCGAGCACGTACGGGCCCGTCTCGTGGGAGGACCACGAGTGACTCCAAGCTGGTTTAGCTCCGAGGAGATCAACATGTGGTTAGAACTCAAGGAGTTTGAGGTGAATGGGATCCTGGCCAACAGTAACCCAAGGCACAGGCAGGTTTTTCTGCATAGAAAACTGAAAGATTTCAGGACAGACTGCAGCAAAACCGATGCGCAAGGCTGTGTTCAGGGCAGGAGAGGCTGCTTCTGCGTACCTAGAAGCCTTGGACACGCTGGAATTTTTAGTTCCCGACTTTTTTCAAGCTCACCTTTCACCTTGAGCTGCGTCTCTTGTTTTCTTTTACTCACCGGAGGCCTTTGGTCTTTTCATCCCATAGACTTGCAGGCAGAGCTGATCTTCATTTAAACATCTGACTCTCTGTGCTTTGTGCCCAGCTTGAGTTTCTGTGCTGACAACTCGCTCAGGGAAACTGATCCGAGTTCAGATTACAGCTTTGGTTCTGCAGGGTTTTTTTCCCCCCTGTTCTTTGATTCTGTCTGGTTTGAGGCAACACTGGTGGAATTGTCTGTATCCTTTTACTACATCCAGTGAATTCGTTCTTCTCTTCTTGTTTCCATTTTCCTTCCTTTGTCCTTTGCTTCCCTTTCTTTCCCTTCCTTCCTTCCTTCCTTCCTTCCTTCCTTCCTTCCTTCCTTCCTTCCTTCCTTCCTTCCTTCCTTCCTTCCTTCCTTCCTTCCTTCCTTCCTTCCTTCCTTCCTTCCTTCCTTCCACATATTTTATTGAATTCAACAAAACTTGGTATTAGATAACTAATACCAAGAAAGAATGTTGGAAAAAAAAGGAAAAAGTCATATTTGTTGTCATAGGACTTATATCCACTGGGGTTCCAAGAATTAAGGAAATAATCAGAAAATAATTGCAAAGTGCAATAATGGCTTTGTAGGGGAAAATAAGGGTCTCAGTGAAAGAGTCTAAAATATTTTGGTACAGATATGGTGTCTATGGGAACCTTCTGAAGCAGAGAGATATAAATTTAGGGCTGGAGCATAGGAATGCTTTGATGAGCCTGTAAGTAGGCAACAGACTGGGAGGAGGCCATACTCGTAAGGGCCCTTGATAGTTGGTTTGTGGTAAAATTTACAAGAAGGTGGTTATTACCTGTAATATTACCACTGTAATAGGGTGAAGCAAAAGATGGCACGTTTGAGTTAAATATGGGAAACTTGGCCAAGACTTTAATTAAAAATTAACATAAAAAAACAAAAATGAATACCTGAAACATGCATAGTGAAAGGCTTCGGTTTAACCCAAGTGCCCCAGAAAAGACTCTTAACCCTTCCCCCTTCCCCCATCAATGTGTCTGTTTCTCCTCCCTGCTTTTTTTTTTTTTTTTGTCCTAGCATTTTGAGGCATGTTTGGATGCCCCTGGGGGTGGGGATCCAGGCAGAGCTGGGCGTGGCGGCTGGAGGAAGTGGGGTCCAGGCCAGCGGGTCACTGCAGGCCGAGCTATGGGTTGAGATTTCACCCTGGTGCTATGGACAGCGTTAACTTCAACCAGAAATAGGACCAAATGACCGTCTTTTCTTTTTCTGAAAGTGAATTACTGCAGTTTCATGTCTTATTAAGTCAAACTAAGCTACATTAAAAAGTGATAACTGCTTCAACCACCAATGCCTATTCTTTTTTTTTAAAAATTGAATTCTTTATTGGCACAATTTCTATACATCTCACAATCAATGCCTATTCTTTATCGTGTGTGATTACATGCCAGGGGAAGAGAGTTTTACCTTTCTACCCATGTAGGGAAAACTTGCTGAAAACTCATCTGCCGAGACATCTTTTTGCCTCTTCTTCCATGAATGCATTTTTTTTTTCCGATCAAAGGTATTCCCTTGTGAACTTTTAAAAAAACTTTTGCTAGTTTATTGGGTGTATGTTTGAAAGAGTTGTGTGTGTGTGTGTGTGTGTGTGTGTGTGTGTGTGTGTCTGATTTCTTAGCTACCTCCCTCAGGTTAACAAATAACAGTAGTTAGGTACAGTAGGTTTTATCCTCATGTTAGACATGAATAATGAAGAATAATATTGGACAGAAACTGATGTGTAAGTGTCTCCCATACACATTTCACATATTTGTTTCATGTAATTTTTTTCAATTTTTCTAGTTGAATTCTTTATTGGTACATTTTATATTGTTTTATGTAATTCTCCTGAAACCATTTGGGAAAGATGTCATATCTCATCACTCAGACAAGAATGTGAATCCCCTGTCGGTCAGCTGACCAACCTGGTGTCCCAAGGTAAGGGGAAGATTTAGTGTTGGGGATGGTGAACCTTTTAGAGGTTTTGAAAGAACAGAGACAGTAAACACCTGGCCAAGGCACACAGGCCACAGGTTTGCCTCCGCTGGTCTCCAAGTAAGGCTGGGTGTTGCTAATGGCTAACATTCAGGATGTCGTTGCAGTCCAGGACAGATTTCAATACCCACTTGGATGGCAGTGCTAGTAAGGAATGCAAGTACATATGGAGCTAGATCTTCTGATTTGTGAGCCTTTTCCCGCCATGAGATAATATATCAGTTACTGCTTTTAATTAATTCCCCCAAAGCTGAGCCAGCTTCCTAAGTGTGAGGGCAGCGCACAAGAGAGAGCACTCAAACAGAGCTCAGTGTGCGGAACCCTCCCGTCCCAGATGTGTAGTGTGACCTTTCCCCCTCTTATTCTTAACAAATGATTTCCTAATCTGTAAGAAGAGATCCTTGTCTGAGAGGCCCTCTAGGGTTCCTTTTATCTCTAGTATTCAATGAAATGTGAAATTAAGGGCATTTGATGCAGGAAATATGGAAGGTCTGGCAAACACGTGAGGAAAGCACTGTGGTCAGGTCTGCTGCTCTTAGCAGTGCACTGATCGGGCCTCCTGCTCTTTGCAGTTCAGTGTTCTGCCTGTAGCATTGTGTGCCTTGAT
Source organism: Thryonomys swinderianus (assembly GCA_004025085.1). Taxonomy (NCBI): domain Eukaryota; kingdom Metazoa; phylum Chordata; class Mammalia; order Rodentia; family Thryonomyidae; genus Thryonomys; species Thryonomys swinderianus. The sequence goes on from PVIC010012581.1 coordinate 25,378, forward strand.
TTCCCCCTGGAAAGTGCTCCACAGCCAGAAGGGTTTATTCCACACTGGCCAGTGAGCAGCCCCAAAAGATATGGGAGGGGTGCCTTTTTCTGTGTTTACTTCGCTGGGTCTTGTCTTTTGTTGTTTCACATGAAACATAGGAGTTGAAAAATCTGAGCTCATTCCTTGGACTCAGTTTCCAATGGAATATAAATAGAGGGCTTGGCCACTAACATGTCTGTGGCTCCTCAGGCACTTGAACTGTGGGAGCCATGTGTTTGAGAATATGCATCTTGAAAAAAAAAAAACTGTTGCTTTGATACAGTGCATTTAAAGGCAGTTGGAGCCTTCTTTATCAACTTAAGCTAATTGTTTCTGTGTCTCCAAATCTTTCCTTTCTTCAACTGAATGTTCAATAAATCAACAGGACCTTTGTGGTTGAAAATATATACATCATTTAAAGAAATGGCACCTTTATTAAATGTCTTTGTCTTCATATACTTTTCTTATTAGAAATTTTGCTCCTCTATAGGGTAGTGATACTTGTTGCTATGGAATCATGTTGATAGTTCCTGAGGATGGTTAGGGTTTGCTTTCCTGGGAGACAGCTCAGATTCCTCTTGGGAGCCAAGGGCCAGGATTATTTCCTGTTACCTCTGATGACTGAGCTCCTTTTCAGCTTTCTTGGCTTTAGATAACAATTAAATGTTATTTTTGTTTTGGCATATCATTAGCTTCAGATAGACATAAACACAAAACAGACATCAAGTCTAATGAAAATTGGAGTTCTGGGATTTGATATACATTGGGAGAGAGTTAAAGGGTCTAGAAAAAAGGCAAACAAACAAATCTTCAGCCATCATGAAGACACTATAATTAAGAATGAAGGGGAGGGCCAGACCACAACACATCTTGAATGAGGCTTTTACTTATGACATTGATCGGCATCAACAAAGTGTTAAGTCTTTACATTTTTCTAGCTTTTCACTTTGGTAGGAAGAGTGTTATTCCAATTCATTTTGTAAAATTAAATTATACTAGAAAAGGCTCATTTAAAATAGAAATAAGGATCTTAAGACCTTTTTCTGAAAAGGCAAATTTTGGATAGATTCTTTGCTTAATTGGCTTCCATAATTGCATTTTAAGTCATTTTTCTTTTCTGCCAGATATACTTATGACAACTGCAGTGATTTATTATTTTCAGGGAAAATTTCAGGATTCACCAAAATCTTTTGTCCAATTATTTTTCTGATGAAGTTAATGAAAATCCTCTTCTTTCTCCTTTTCCATATAATAAGAGTTGGGGGCATGTGTTAGATTGGTGAGATCCAAAAGATGTGATAATTAATTAACTTTCCTAACAGTACCATCTCTGATAGTCTGAGTTTTTTAAAAAAAATATTATCACATAGAAAATATAAAACCCATTCTGGTTAATCACCTCATTAACTGAATACTTGAAGAGGAGAGTATAGCAAGACAAAGATTAAGCATGGGAAGATCTTTAATGAAATATGAAAATTAATGAATATTGAGAGAAGCCAGTTCTTCTATTTGAATTTCAGGGTGAGATTGATTTTAATTTTTGGGGGGGAGTATCATTGGGACTTATTTTCATTTAGGACCCAAGGATTTTGTAAAGCAGCTGGATTTTAAATTAAGGAAGCAAATATGTGTCAAACAAGCCCTGAACAGAGACGTTAGCAATCACTTTTTACTATGACCTGGCCAACTCTTTTTTCCTGCTGTCCTGTGGAACTCAATCCACACAGTTGTTTTGCCTAAACCCAATGTGTGTATCTATTTCCTGGCACTCCGTACTTTAATTAGGAGAGCTGAGGTGTCCTTGGAGACTCTGTCAGGGTGAAGACCAATCACCGGGCTTGAAACTGGATCAGATCCAGCAATGTTCCACCTGCTGTCTTGAAGAAGTGACAGGACCAGGACGTGCCACTTGCTTGCTTGTGGCATTAGACAGCTCATCCCACCACTAGGGTTGTTAATTATTTCATCTCACTTTAGATACGTTTCTTCGTTGTGTTTTAATATTCTTTTTAAATGCAAATTGATACTAAAATTCTTTTCTTTAATCATTTGCCCATGAACACAGGAGTAAGTTGACATTGTTGCTTTGGTTCTATTCCTGAACCTTAACCATTGAAAGTCTCATTAATAGTACTGTCAAGCTACCTTTATGTTTCTCAGTTGAGAAAACTGGCTTTGGTTAAAGTTAGGTACTGACCAGGGCCAAAAATATGCAGATACATTATATAAGTTAATTATTGCTGTGTAAGAAACGTCCCCCAAATGTACTGTCTTTTAGAAACACAAATTTATTTTTTCCTACAGTGCTGCTGGATGGTACGGTGGCTCTTCTGCTAGTTTAACACACTCCCGTGTGCTGCTGTGTTCAGCCAGATGCTCACACTGGAAGTTTAAGTGGCTTCACTGTACGTGTGATAGTGGATATTGGCTGTTCAGATGGGCCACTCAGTTTCCTTCTCTGTGACATCCAACCAGCCTCCGTACATTAGACTATCTCCTTACCTGCGGTCTCAGCACAGAAGGCAGAGGCATAGTGAGCTGCACGCTTCCTAAAGTTTAGGTTTAGAATTTACATAGTGTAGATTCTCCTATAATCTGCTGGTCAGTACAATTTAGTGGTAGCTCAACATTTGAGTATTGGAATAATACACATCATATCTTTATGGGAAACACGAAGTGAACCTGTTATATTTAATCTATGGCACCTAGACTGCCATTGCTTCTTCCAAAGTTTATGCAGCATGGTCAGTTGAGACACTTCTCACGCTAAATTGCTGTGTAGCCTTAGAATCTTTTTAGCTCTGTACTCTGGCAGCCACCACAAATCAATAAGAACTGCCGCAAGAAATGAAATGTACCTGCCATCTGCGTTGGACCTGGCAGTGAGAGGCCAGTAGAGTCTGGAAGGAAAATTCAGACTCTTGCTCTCAATCCAGTCTCCTGGCTTTTGTTAACTCATTACCATTTTCTAGGTTGTTTTATTTTAGAAAAGCCATGTATTTCTGTAATCAACATGCCTGAAAACATACATGCATGGAAATTTTGAACAACATGAAATGTGTGTTTTCTAATGAAAACATAACACGGACCACTGGTTTAGGAGTTATTATTTGGATAGCACCTTACTCAAAGTGAAGCCCAAATCAGCACATTTGGATCAATAATAGGATAATGGGGATACTATTTGTGTTTTGATGTGATTCACTGGGAAGGATATAATATATCCCATGTAGCATTATTACCAAATCTAGTCATTAAGAAGCAATCAGGCAAATACAGAAAGTATTTCACAAAACAGCAAGCTTACAATGTCAAAAAGGTTTCAATTTCATTAAAAAAGTTGAAGGACTCTCTACTAAAGGAAACTAAGAGATGTAGCAACAAAATGCAACTGATGATTCCATTTTGGATTTTAAAATGCTTTAAAGAACCACAGTGAAAAAATTGAGGACTATTTATTTGAGAATATTGTTGTATCAATCTTACCTTTCCTGGGTGTGATTTGTAGTTTGACATTTGGAGGTCATTTTTTTTTTTAACTCCTGAAAACATCACGATGTGTTTTAGTGAAAAGAGACAAGATTTTTGTGACTTATTTTTAAAAGAATCAGAAAACATGAAATTTTGGGCATGTGCATACACATATTTCTACATAAAAACAAAAGGAGAAAGAAAAAGCAAATGTGGAAACATGCTAATTGACAAGTTTAGATGATGTGTTTACATATCTTCCTTGTACTTTTAACTATTTTGAAGGTTAGAAAGTTTTCAGATTATAAAGTTGGAGACTGTTGTCTGACTTTGAAATGTTATAGAAAGTCCCCAATGTCAGCCATCTGATTAAATTCTAAGAAATTCAAAGGCACTGTGCTGTATTTCTAAAAAGGCACATTTTCTTTACTTCCATACTTACACAAGGAGAAAAATTTCAAGTACAAGCAGTTGTGTGAATATGGTAATTGACAGAAAAGTTGACTAAGTAGAAAATGGTAATGTGTCATAATAATAAAAGATGTTGAAATTTGCCTGTATGTTATGTGGCCATTATGGTTCAGAGTTATACCTTATGCCAGAAACCCTGGATGACAAAGATTTCATCTCATTCTGTGGATGACTTTGAGCAAGACATGTTAATTTGTGCAGAGCTTGGTATTCTTACAAAATGGAGAAGCTAATTCTGGACTATATCTTATAACTGGTACACAGATTTCTCTACTAACTACAAAGATCTTTTTGGCGATTATTCTTAAAAGATCATGAGAAAGTTTTTTCCTTTATTTTAAATTGCAACACAAAGCTAAATCTATCTGCTTTGACAAATCTGTTTTTCTGCAACACTCAGTTTTATTCTGAAAATATTCTGAAGAGGTCTAGGTAGAAAAAAATGCCCTGACTATGTTGTTATCTATGTGAGGATTGTGTCCACTCTCTGTCCTTTATCAAGGTAAATGGTTGAAAAATGTATGAATTAAGAAATGTAGGTGGGTGACAACAACTTTAAACCGTGTTTTATAACTGATAAAAGTACAGGATTTTATAGAGAAGCCTAAGTCTGCTGGGGTTAAGAGAGGTAAGATTTGATCTAGGTGTAATAGGATTAGTGGGATATTGAGTAGTGAAAGAGACCTGAGGAAGAGCAGTTTCCTGTGGGTGGTCACATGTGTGCAGACTCCTACAGGAGCAGTCCTCTGTGCTGACGCCGAGGGGTCCTTGGAATCCAGACTGATTACTGGCATAAAATGAGCAGTGTCTTGAGATACATGCGAGAAAAACAATGCAAAACTCATCAGAGCTAATGTGTGGTGAGCAACAGGGGGGAACTGAGGGTTATTCAGTGAGAAATAGTGATGTGATCAAGTACAAAAATACACAATGGTAGAACTGTACAAAGAGGAGCAAAGGGCTTTCTGTTGAGATTGTGAGGTGGAGCGGAGGCTTCCACTCTGTCATGCTCTAGTGCGGTAACATCAGAAGGGAAGAGAGGAATAATGTTCCCTAGCAGTGGGGGTAATAAGGAAGTTTGTGGAGGTAACAAGAGCTTCCTCTGGTTAAGTCTTGTCTCGGGCGAGGGTGGAACCACAGAAGTGCAGTCTTACAGTTTCAGGTTCCTAAATATGAAAGAGGGAAACCAAAGAGTCCAGCCTGTGTTGTTAAAAACAGTGATCAGAGACGCCTATGGGAGAGGGTTGATGATAAGATTTCAGTTACACTTTCGTGAGTACAACATATAAGGCGTAATGAATGGGATCATTGCCATTACTAGAGACAAAAGTGTTCAGAGTTGAGATATTTACTCCAATGGAGGTAAAAAAAAAATAGGCAGATTTGTGTTATGTTCTTCGTTTGTACAAACATGCCACTGTACACCCTAGTTTATTCGGTCTGTACACCCTAGTTGTTTATTCAGTTCTGTACACCCTAGTTTATTCGGTTCTGTACACCCTAGTTTATTCAGGTGCCATTTGGGGATACGTAGTTACCTGCTAGCGAGTTTTACTCCACCCATTTACAAATACAAAGAATATAACTTCCTTATAACTCTGAAGTAATTGTGGAGGAAGAGTACGAAATAGATATTGACATTTGATAATTATTATAGTTTAAAGAAAATGATACCTGATTTTGACATGCTTCAGCTGGTAGATGGCTAGAAATGCATTTTGGATCTATTTTCAATACATTCTGTGTCCTCAATCCCTATTGCTGGAAAAGAGAAGGTGTTGTCTGATCTCTTGGTAGTGACTGTGTGTTGCCTCTCTTGTATCATACATTCATGGTGTATTAGTCAACTTTGAGTAGTATGATAAATTAGCTGAAGCAATAAACTAGTAAACAGAAAAGGTTTTCTCAGCTCATGGTTCTGGAAGTTATAGTAAAAGATTAGGTGTACCATTGTTGTGGTCCCCTGGGGGAAAGATGGTGATCATGATAGAATACTTGATGGAGCAAACTACCTACATCATAAGGTGAGAAACTGAGGAGGACTGAGCATAAGTAGTGTCCCTTTATCTTTCTTGAGGGCATGCACCTCATGACTTAAAGCCCTCCCATAAGGGCCCATCTCCTGAAAGTTCATAGCATCTCCCAGTAGCACTGCCCTTGGGACTAAGCCTTTCTTTCACACATGGACCTTTGGGGGACCCTCAGCCAAAACCATAGCACATGTGGGTGCTGTTGCTCTCTGACCTCAAATGAGGTCTCTCGCCATTTTAGCATATGATGCCAGGTGATGTGCGAAGTAGAGCTTTTCACTGTCCTTGGATAGTCTATCACAAAGAAAACATGTTATTGACAAGATGATCTATAGCTAATGTTTGTTAAGGTTTTCCTATGTATTAGATACTAAGCTGTGTGCTCTGTAAGTAATATGTTAATATCTACATGAAGATAAATGATGTAAGAAGTAGGGACAGTTAAAGATGCAGTTTCAGCTTCCAGCTGGGGGTGGACTCTTGAAACTAGTTGAAATATTTTAAAGAAATGAGTAGAAGAATTAATATACAGCCAAGAGTCACTTGTCCCTCGCCCAGAGACAGCCCTTGCTTAGGTGGTACCACATCACCAATTAGCGTTGGCCTGACTGGGGTCAATGAGCAAACTGCCATGGCCACAGTTGCCCTCAGTTTACAGATTGACTTTTTCTTTATTATTGGATTTAGCATCTGCTGACTTGTTAGCAAGTTCATTCTAGAGTTATTCACTTGATTCTCTGGACTAGGAACTTGTAATTCCTAACACAAGGATCAATCGATGATTCATAGATTGCATTTTTTCCAATAAAATACCATTAGGTACAGACTGCTTCTTTCAACTGCTAAATGAAAAGGTGTTTTCAAGAGCACTTCCATCATTACTCATTTATTAACACTAAACAATGGGCGGAAATTCATTATCATTCTTCCATAGGGCTGAAGCTTTGGGTGTATATCAAGTAGAAGTGTAGCTTTTTTTTTTTTTTTTTTTTTTTTTGAGACAGGGTCTTGCTTTGCAGTTCAGGCTGGCCCTGAGCTCACTATGTAGCCAAGGCAAGCCTCAAACTCAGCAATCCTCCTGTCTCTGCCTCCCGAGAGCTGGGATTACAGGCGTGAGCCACCACACCCGGCAGAAGTGTGGTTTTTAAATCTGTTATATCTAATAGCATGATCACAGGTACTAATAGGGACCTCATGGCTGCATTGGGATAGTGCACTGCCAGAAAGAATATAGGATAAGTATTGAAATAATTATTACTGTATCTCAATATTTTAAGAGGAGTCAGTACTGATGACAGTAGTACTGAGTTCTGGCAGGTAGGATACAAACTTATTAAAGCAAACTAATATTTCTTTCAGTTTCTAGGGCTGTAATAAGTGGATCTACACGGTATATTAAATAAATGGGTTTTCTTTTTCATGTGAAAAAAGAAACATCATTATGGAGTGCCACCCTAGAATTCCAGGGTGTTCAATGAATTGTTGGCTCATAATATAGTTTCTAAAAAGGAATTACAACTTTCTTCTTAAACTTCCTCCAATGACAAATCTCTCTGGAGTAGCTGTCACTGGATTATTTCTTTGGAGATCTTTTTCTTCCCCCCTCAATGGAAGTGATGCTTGGCTGCATCTACAAGAGTTCCGGGGTAAAATCAAACTATGGAAATTTTATCCAACCCGGACTTGCAGTGATTGGCTCCATGGGTGTCAGTGTGGTCTGCTGCCGTTGAGACTTTCCCTGCATCCCATGTCACCTGTATCACATAAGCACCTGACTGCCACAAAAAAGTTCTGCAGTCTTCACTCCATGCCTGCTAATGCTGGATGTGGGACTATTGCATTTTTAGTTTAGGTCCTTCAAGAAGGCTGCCCGAATCCGAAGCCTGTTTCCATTTCTTGCTGTCTGATCAATAGCTGGGAGACTTATGCAGTTGCTCGCATGACCCTACTTCAGGGGTTTCTCTGTCAGAACTCAGCCTACCTGCTGGAGCCAGGACAGGGTTCTGTGTCTGTGTGTGACCTGCTCGCCTCATTACCGCTTCCACGTCAAGCCACTGTCACACACAGTGTGGGCACAAGGATCACCGTGACAGTGTCTGTCCGCATTCATTTATTCCCAGCCACACGGCGGACTCCTCGGCCCCACTGCATGTCATCCTGATTATCTTAGTGGCTGGAGACACGGAGTGGAGAGAGGCAAATTTCAAATTCGGATTGGAAAAGAACCACTTGGTGCAGTCAGCTGTGAGAAGCTCCCTGGCAGTGGAAGCGCAGTTCGTACTGCGGTCGTCCCGGTGGATTGGCCTCCTTGAGTCGCTACCGGGAGTTTCTCCTTTAATGGTTCCAGGAGAGAAACCAGAAAGGAGGACAGCTCTGTTGACCTCTGCAGAGGTGCAGCTTCTGCGCCCAGTGTTGCTGGAGTCCCGGTGTCCCCGCCCCCTTCACACTGCCCTCCACTGAAACCGGTCTGCACCGGTACCGCTTCAATACGTGAAGCTCTTTGTATGGAGAGTCGGGGTAGTGGTTACAACTCTGCTTTGAAGCGCGTTGTTACTGTCCCCTCCACTGTACCGGTGCCACGGGGCCCAGCTGCAAGGTGTGTCGCCGCCATCCTGTCAGAATCATCATTCCTCACTATAATCACTCCACTTATAATTACCAAAGGTAGCACTTTTTTTTTTTTTTTTTTTTTTTGAGACAGGGTCTCGTGTAGTTCAGGCTGGCCCTGAGCTCACTATGTAGCCCAGGCAAGCCTCGAACTCAGCAATCCTCCTGCCTCTGCTGGGATGACAGGCGTGAGCCACCACGCCTGGCACTGTGGTATTGCTGGTGGGCGTGAGTCTCCACGCCCAGCATTGTATGTGGTTACCGGGGATCAATCCCAGGGCCTTGAGCTTGCGAGGCAGGCGCCGGAACCACAGAGCTAAATCTTGGGCCCAAAGGGGAGCACTTTTAAAACAATCTTTTGTTTTACAATGTGTGACTACTTATTATTGCATTTCTGCTTCGTAAAGTAGAAAAAACGTTGACTCTGGAAAAAGAAGGGTGCTTTTATAAAATGAAGCATGGTATATAAAATAAAGAATATACTTTATTTCATTGTATATCAAATCTCCTAGTATATAAAATAAAGTACTTCCATCCCTACTCGCATATCAGCTCCCAACACGTAGTCAGCTGACTGCGTGACTTAAAGCCCTCGGGCAGGACAGGTGAACGTCCAGCAGGACAGACGATACCCTTGGCTATTAGGGGACAACAAAACAGCCTACCACAGTTGTGCGCATGTGCGAGTCCCGCTGCATTCTTCCCCCACATTAGACCTCCTTAATTAACAAATGACGATGGTGCTAAGACAAAGGGTGCTTTCAGAATTCTTACGTAGAAACCCGCCGGCGTCCTGTGTGTAAGAGGCGCATCCATTTCGAGGTGGCTTCATTTTTATCTTTATAAAAGTATGGAATTTATTTTGTACGGGGACCAGCAGTAGGTTTTGTTTATAAAGACAGAGAAAAGAAAATGGCATTATTAGTTATAGAAGAAATCTATGTTTAGTCGACCAGAGTTTATTTAGGAAAACAATAGTTTCAAAGAAAACACTGGATTTGTTTACATAGCACTGTGAAGAAAAATGTGTTTCTGTTTCAATGATGGTGACTCTACTTAATGCGACAGCGATTTTAATAGTATTGTAAAAGAATGATGTTTTCCAGAATGTAGACTATAGATATATCTCTGTAGAATATCCTCCTTTATGCTAACTTTTCCCTTTCATTTCATGCCTTGAATTTTTTAAAAATAAAAGTAGTTTAAAAGACACATACAATTGAATAATTCTACACATAAAGGAAAAGAAAAAAAATGCTCCTTGCTATATTCTTTAAACACATCCTCTTCTAAAAACACATATAGGAAAAATCAAATCAGTTTGGGGCTCGTTCGTTTGAATCGGTTTCTTTTAAGTTCACTTTATGATAACAGGAAAAATGTACTGACAGAAAATACTGATTTGGCTGATTTCCCACCAAAAAGAATCCACCTTCCTGCTTTTCAAGCCTCACTGAAAATTTGACCTCTAGACCCCGCCCTCTAATGCCGGTGCTCTACAGAAGGCTCTCTTGGTTGGTGGGGGTTGACAAATAACTTTTGGGGCATTGCTCGGTTGTAACCATGTCAACCTGTGTTTGTGCCCCTCTGGGCTGTGTATATGTCTCTCTTTCGGTTGTTCACGTGGTTCTCTGTGTCCCACACCCTTCTGTTCCCCCAGCAGCTAAGAGTTGCTTTTTCCCAAAGTTCCGTCCCGCCATCCCTCCTAAGGAGGGACTGAATATTTTTACCTTTATTCTGTGTTCTCTCACAGGCCCTTCATACCCTGCTCTGGTGTGAAGTGTCACTTTACATGGCAAGTGTTTATTTTGCTCTCTTTCTGCAGGAGGACAAACTTGTACAGTTGTAGCAGTCAAAGGTCTGTTTCTGGGAACTCTGAGGATGAGGACCGTCACTTAGCTTTAAGCAGGGTTTGGCACGCTGTGCTATCAGGAAGTGCGTCCCAGGAGAAGATATAGGGAGTACTCCGGAGTAGCCAGAGTATGTTTGGAAGAGTCGCCTGGCGGGAACGTGACGTTGCCTGGGCAGAAGAAGAGCTCTTGGACTGTGATGGGGCAGGTGACTACTGTGAGGTGCAAAGAAGGCGGCCAGGTCTCCTGAGGGGAGTGTGGGGGGTGCAGCCATCACTGCGCAGGCTTTTTCCTCTTCCCCACCCATACCCTTCTTTTACCTCACCTCATGGGATTTCTTTTTTTCTTTTCTTTTTAAACATGCATTAAACTTAGTCCCACTTTTTGGCCCATTTCTGCTACCTGTGTCGCATAACCAATGACCACAAAACCAAAGGGGGAGAAAAAAAAGGTTAATGTGGAAAATTTAATTAGTCATCCTGTTAGCGAGACATACACATAGCTGGCATCTCACTTGTTCTCTTTGAGGCGTTTTTATGAAAGAGCTGGGGGACAGCCTAGTAGAATGTCTACCCTTCTCAGATCTGGACTCGGTGTTCCAGTTTTCTGCCTCTGCTCTCCAATGTGTGACATGGGGGAAAAAAAGTGTTTTCCATTTCCTTGTGGATGATGTGGGCATCATTCTAATTATACAGATGTCATCGGGAAGTGTAGAAGTTAGGTACCTGAAGCTACTATTGAAGGCACTAAGCCCAGTTCCTGGGACAGAAATCTATAGGCTGCTCATATGTACAACAGATACATCCATATACAAGCATGCTTTGCAATAGAATATCTCTTTTTCTTTGTTGCATACTTTCCAATTTCATTTATATCATCTCTTTTAATTTTAGCATATTTTTATGAATAAGTATGTAATATATTTTAAATTAAGGTATTTATTTCAAAACTCTAATAAAATATTACTGTATAGTTAAGTATTTGCACAAATCTGCTTTTATCCATGATTAATTTCCTGCAGAGGAAATACTCGGTTGAATAGTATTTATAAAGCTGTTGTTAGAAATACTAGATTACCTTCCAGAAAATGCTAATGTTTGTTTCATGTGTTTTGTAGAAGCAAGTTTACAGTTTTGTTTTTTTTTTTTTTACTTTCTTTACAGTCAGGATAAGGGGTGAGAAAAATTTTTGCCTTTTACTTAACATTTATGTGGACACTGGAGAACATTTTATGCTGCTTTAGGTCATTACTATTTTATTTTTTTAAATTGCTTAGTGCATGTTTTCTAAATTTTACTATTGGCATCCTCATCTTTTTTGTATTGATATTATGACTGAAATCCAATTATCGCTTGGAAGATGAAGAAGATCAAAGAACTTAAAATGACTCCATTATGTATTTGATATATTAAGTTTATGAACACGAAACTAACAATTTGTACAACCGTTTTTTTTTTTTTTTTTTTTTTTTTTTTTTTTTTTTTTTTTGCAAACTGGCAGCTTTGTGTGGTTTAACTGAATAATTTAATGGTTAGGAAATTGTCAAAAAAGCTTTTTAGATTTCCTCAGATTTACCTAAATTTTAACATTTGGCTTTTGTGACTCCATTAGATTTTTTTTCAGTCATAATTCTTTGATAAATGACAGTCACTGAGAACTTACTAGCTACTGTCTACTTATTATTGTGGACAAAAGATTTTTGAATACTGTTGCTAAAGTATATGACTCAGTTTTATTTACCAACAGCTTGCTAAAGTCATTATTCTCTTACTGTACCAAGTACTACAAATATATTAAGCAGTTGCCATTGATGGATCACTAGGTAATAAACACTTTTGCTGCTTTGCATTTTAGAGTTCGCATGAAACTTTAAAACATCACATGGCTTGGTGACAAGAACATGGTGGTTACTGAGGAGGACACCGAGGTTCTCTGGGGGTTAAGTGGTGCCTAGAAGTCAGGCAGCTAATAACCCGCAGAGACTCTCTTAGTACGCAGGTCTTCCAAGTTTGAGTCTAGTGCTTTTTTTTCTCTGTACCTTAATCACTGAATCAGTTGACCTGGAAACATGTCTTCACCTTTGTCAGAAAAATAAAGCCTATGGGATTCACATCCTGGTGAGAAGCAATATTGTGGAGCCCCCATGTTCCGTTTTTCTGTTTCTGTTATGTCTGTATTATTTTAGAAGTATGTTTTAGAATTTGCTGTGGAGATGGCATTTTCAATTTTACGATGGAAAATAAAAAAACAATGGCATGGGAAAATGCTTATTTTATTTAAAATGGATGGCTTTCAGGAGGACTTGCTTCACTTTCAATTGATTTCACAGTTTTGTTTTGTTTTTGTTGTTGTTTTACTTAATTTTTTTTTTTTTTAGCTGTGTAGCCTTGGGGTAATGTCAAGTTCCTCATAAAGAAGGGATTTTAATGAAAACCCATGGAAGGTTCTCTCCTCCTCATTTATTTCCAGTGCCTTTCTTTGGCTAACTAAATTCTATACCTGGTCTCTGGAGCACAATGTGATGCTGAATTAGTTTTCCATCACTAGCTTCAATTCTTTTCTGAGCTCCTGTACCCAGAAACTATCATGCAGAGTATCAGTGTGATTGTAGTAGCATATATTTGCTCAGTGAGTACTGTTCCAAGCTGGATCCTGTGAGCTGAATTATTTTCTTGATGAAATAACTGCAATGGGGCAAGGGACAAGGTTGAACAGAATTTCCACATTTCTCTTTTCAAAGTTTATTAGTACATGTTTACTATACATATTTTCATCCATCCTTGGAAACTGGCACACATATACAAATTGCGTCTTGACCCGCCTACTCCGCCTCTACTCCTACTCCGTCCTGTGTTTGCGGACTCCCTCTATCCACAGTTACCCTCCCATTTCTTACATTTTTTAAGATAATTTAAAGATTTAAACAGAAAGCATTAACAACTGGTTGTGTGGCATTTTGAATTTACATTTTAATATTTTGTTGCACAAAGGCAATATTGTTAAATATAAGACTAGTTAAGAAGTAAATGGGAGACAATGAGAATGAAGTTGTGCCATGTACTGGTACAAATTCTAAATGTCAATTGTGATCATAACTTGTATGTAAAAACACTTTGCCAGTGTTTTACCAATAAAATCAATTAAAAAATAATTGCAAGAGCAAGCAGAATTGAATTTAAATGAGACATCTACATGAGTATGTAAATCCTTTATATTTGATTATGCATTAGTTTATTATTATTTTTTTCCAAAGCAAATTTCTTTTTGGAAAGCTCTTTGAAGAGAACAGTTTCTCCTATTGACATTCATGTCTTTTTCTGCTATTGATTTTTATCTGCTGCATAGAATCCTGACCACCTCTCTCATATTATAAGAAGGGTATTTTGCTTGTCAAACATGATTCAACATTCATCAATTCCCTTTGGAAATAAAAACTATACAAAATGTTGCCGGGCATGGTGGCTCACGCCTGTAATCCCAGCCCTTGGAGAGGCAGAGGCAGGATTGCTGAGGTCGAGGCTTGCCTGAGGTACATAGTAAGCTCAGGGCCAGCCCGAACTACAAAGTGAAACCCATCTAAACAAAACAAAACAAAACAAAACAAAACAAAACAAAA
>PVIC010012582.1:0-39628 GCA_004025085.1 Thryonomys swinderianus
GAGACCCTGTCTCAAAAATACCAAAAAAACCAAAAAACCCTCAAAAAACTCTTAAAATTATTTTGGGCCTGTGTTCTGCTGAAATTTAAAGCTGTATGAAATGGAAAGAAATGGCACAGGCTCCTGTGCACAGCAGGGCTTCTGAGAGCGGGCATGCACAAAAGTCACCTGGGATCTCAGCAAAATGCAGGTGCTGAGTCAGATGGGAACCTGGCCCAGTGCCTGCGTTTCTATCAGGGCTGACTGATCAAGCGCTAGGTAATCTGTGGGCCACATTGTGGAGTTGCAAGATCTGGAAGGTAGAAGGCTCTTGCCTCTGCCCTGGAGAGCCGTTTCAGTACTGCTGTCTGCCAGGAGATGCACCATGTTTCAGGTGGTTGCTTCTTAGATCACTTTACTTTGTGTGTCTTTTGCAAAACACGGAGTGGCTAGGGGTTGTGTTCAGGGCTTTTTCTCTGTTGTATTATGACCAGCAGTTTGCTTCCCAATTGGTGGTTGCTATTCTTCATGGGAAATTGCCTTAATACTTCAAAGAGTGTGTATTACATGTGGCTAAATAAAAGAAAACTATTGTTTTTTCCATTTCAAGAGCGTATTGCTGTCTCTTCTATATTGAGCTGACGAGCAAACCATAATGGACAGGGTGCTTGGGTTTGTCTCTTTTCATTACCCTGCTGTCAAATCCTAACTTATTCCATTTGTGGGAAGGAAGAGCCACACTGCCTGACTTGGGCAAGAAAAGAGATTGTCATTTTTACTTTCTTATTTATTTAAAAAGGCACAAAAACGACATTTGTTCATTTGAAAATTGTGGTTTGGGAATGGTAAATGGGGTGCACAGAGTGAGGTGAGCGCGTAACAAGAGAATGCTGGGGGGTGCTGAGGACAGCAGCCTTTAGAGACCTGGCAAGAAAGGCCAGAGGGTAAGTGGCGAATGTGCAGAAGTAGTTTGTGAAATGATTTTTGGTCAGGCTTTAGCCAAAGGGACTGTGATAAGAGCCTCAGCTCTGGGCCCTATTTGCCCATAAGGACTTTTTTTTTTTTTAAAATCAGTACATTATAGGAATACATTATGATCATACTTCTCATTGAGAATTTGTACCTGTACAAGATATGTCCTGATTCTTCCTTTTTCTCATTCCCTTCCCCTCCCTTCAGCCCCCCTCCCCCACATACATTAGCTCTGTTTCCTTTTTATGATGCCCATGTGGACTCTGAGATGGGCGCCAGTCCTGCAGGGGGAAGTAGGTGGTCAGTAGTGGCGTCAGGAGCCAGGTAGGAGGGACCGACACTCCAGCTGCTGCCATTTGTGCGAAGCCCTTTGTGTGTGTGTGTGTGTGTGTGTGTGTTTACTGTGGGAAGTGTTTTATGGGGGAGGCAGTGGTTTAGGTCCAGAAAATTGTCATGATCTCAGCCAGCTAACCAGAAATGTGCTGGGGGTTGCCTAAAGTCGGGCCCTGGCAGGACAAGAGGGAGCAAAATCAGAGTCGAGGGGTGCGGCGGAGTGGATGGGTGAGATGGAGCACGAACTTTTAATCAATTCCAGAAATGTTGATTGTGCTCTTGTTCTGTGAGGCTTTTTGAGGGAGTTAGGTCACAGTAGTGGCCAAGAGAAATGATCTGCTGACCCTACGCAGACGTTTAAATGACAGCTGGCACAAAAGCGAAAATGGAGAGGCAGTCCCTGGAAGCTCTGGTGTCTGCCGTTTGAGTGCGATGTCGAGTCCCCTGGGCTGTTTCCTAGAGCAGTCTGGGCCATGGCACTTCTGAACCCGGAGGCGCAGTGGAGGGAGCGGGAAGCTGGAGCGGAACCTTCCTTCTGGGCTCCCTGCCACCCAGGGCGGGAAGCCATGTGGGTGGGCGTGGGCACACCTGTGGCCTCCATTTTTGGCATCCACAGGGTGGGTGACTCACCGGGACTCTGCAGCTGTGAAAGAAGTTTCATGTTGAAGCTTCTGAATCATTACTTGCCTATCGGAGTGAGCTTATGAGCGACCAGACGGGGGTGACAAGTCTTGACCAGTGCTCTGCGATTACAGGAGAGCACGTGTGCGCGTCTGTTGGTAAAGTTGGCTTCTTATCGTCTGGATTTTGAAACCCATAATCTGTGTCACGGATTGTGTCTCCTGTGTTTAAAGTATTTTTGAGGTGGCGCAAGTAGCTGCTGGTGCCAGCGACTGAGCCTTAAGTGTGGCTTTCTTTGCGGGAGTTTTTGTCTCGCGTGGTTTATGTTTTAATTAGACTTTCGTTGTAGGAGTGTAATTCTCCTGGAGCCTGAAGTCGGGATGGAGGCGTAGCGTGTGGAGGATACATTCAGTAAATTGTCCTGGGAGTTGTACGTTGGAAGCTGTTTTGGAGCTTTATAATTTATAAACTGTGTACGTGTGGAAAATACTAGTTCATAATCTCACGTCATTGTCTTGGAGATGCAGATGATGAGTGGGAACCTGGTGGTGGTGGAGAGGATTCTGCCCGACAGCCGTTATGAATAGACCCTGGCTGCAGAAAGGGTGGATTTCAGCCTAATAAGTGTTAACTCTTCTCCCAGTCAACACGATCACTCAGTTGCTGCTAATGTGCGAGGGGAGCTTTTGCGCAAACTCAAGGGAGTTGCTGCAAAAATTAATTCAGCCCTGTGTTGCTTTTCACATGTTGTGTGCCCAGATCATCTGTGTTTTACTTAGGTAGATTATTTGGACTCCACAAATGGGGGCACCCTTTCTTTTTGCAGTACTGGGGACTGAAACCAGGACCTTGATGTTGGTTATGTCCCTGCCTCTTTTTTGTATTTTGAGACAGGGTCTTGCTGAGTCACCCAGGCTGGATTTCAATTTAAGATCCTCCTGCCTCAGCCTCTTAGAGGGCCGGGGTCACACCCCTCTCCCACTGTGCTCTGCTTCAGGGTGCTGTGTTTTGAGTCACGTGATTGAAAGGGCTAGTGACTTGGCCTGTAGAAGTTTAGACGTTATTTGGATTCTTCTTTGTAAGTTGATGGCAATTTGCTGCCTTCCTCTTAGGCTTCAGGGCTGAACTCTGAACACCACCCCAGTATGGAGATGTGTTCGTGCTCTCAGAAGAGCCACCAGGAAGACAGGATGAGCCAGTCTTCTTCCTCTGGGGGTGCTGCTTGGGCATTGGAAATCTCAGTTTGGCAACGCACAGGCACAAGGATGCCTAACTGGGCGGAGGTGGAAATCCTAGCTCTCTTCTTCCCTCCGGTGTTTCTTCTTTTACTTCCTGTAGATCATGGAGGACTGCTCTCATGCTAGGAAATCCCTGAAGCTTAACCAGAGCACAGTTTAAGTTATTGAGGGTTTAGAAACCTCTGTGGGGCTGGATTTCTAAGATGTAGTCTGTATTTAAGCAGCATGCAGGAATTTAAGAGCTGGAAAAAAAAAAAACCTTCTGATAATCTAGCTTTCTCATCGAGGTCCACAGAGGTCTAACAGGGTCTTAGTCGTAGGAGTCAAAACCAGTTCCTTTCTACAGCCAGGTACATCAGCACTGGCTGCCCGTGAGTGGGTGTCCTCAGAAGTTTTTGGCCTTTCACTTGAGCAGAAAGAACCTAAGTATTCCAAATCCTTACGCGGGATATTAATGTTCTCCTTTTTTAGACACTTAAAGTATCTGAGAAGCTCACATATTTCCATCTTTAAGTTGAGCACTTAGAAAATACTAAAGTCTTGCAGCAGGTGAGGGAGGTCAGTCTGTGCTCAGCAGCACGTAGAGATTCCCAGACCTGAATATTCTCACCAGGGCAGTTGGTGCCAACACCCTTCAGAGCCTTGTTGTTGGTTCTTTAAACCACCCATCGCTTCCCAGTGATCTTAGGCTGGTGACTAATGCCTGTTACTTCCGTCGTTCCAGATTCTCGCTGTTGGTAGTTCCTGCCCTGTGCTGGACCTTCACCCACATGGGTTAGAGTTTCATCTTCACTGCTGGCTCTGAGGGCTTTGGTTTTCCCCTCTCTAGCGATCAGTTTTCCTTGTGTTGGCTCTCCTTTCCAGAACGAACATGGGACCTGAATTTACAAGGCACAAGGTGCCGGAGCCAGCCAGACAAAACAGTGGGGTCACGAAGTCAAGGGGTGCTGATGAGAAAAGAAAGAAGACAGGATAATGGGATCGGGAGGACCAATCAGTCAATACTGAAAGGCCCGGAGTTTATTCACAGTGCATACAGATTTCAAGGACGTTAGTGCCATCAGAAGCAGCTAACAATTGTCTATAGTCAGAGTTAGCGACTGGAAACAGAGAACTGCAGAATCACCAAAAAAAAGAAAAAAGAAATAGTGTTTTAATTCTTACACCTGGCCTACAACTAGTTCTTTCTTTGAGATGTAACTTCCCTATCATCTACTTCCTGAAGGCCACTTTTCTTGTGCCATCCCCAGTCTATTAGATAAGCAGTCTGGAGACAAGAATAACTTTATTCTCAGCACATCACAAAGGAGCTTGTTGATCAACCTAATCACTAAGGAAAGAGCAGCACATTTTTAATTGAGGAGCAGATGGAGAACAACCTTGGGCCAGAGATTGTTTACCTCTTGTCCCCACTGATCCTGCGCCCCAAGGCAGCAGCTAGACAGATCCCGTAATTCAGGGTGAGGCTGCAGTTCTTTTGGGAGCTGGGCAGCGCCGTTCACAGTGCAGACCTCCTCACTGGTGGTCAGGGCAGCACCCAGCGCAGTTCTCCAGGCCTCACAGTGAAGACCCCCAGGTTGCTTCCCACAACAAGGGAAGCACACTTTTAAGGGAGACCTTCAAGATGTCTGGTGTTAAAAATGCTTATTAATGCCTGGTGTTAAAAAGTGCTGTGCCCCAATATTTTTGCACTAGAAATTGCACTCTGGGCCGCATGCCCTCCGGAGTGTGCTCTACCACGGGAGCTACGTTACATCCTCCAGCCCCAGGCTCTTATTTCCAGACTGTCTCTCCACTTCCCCACGGCTGAGCTCTGTTGTTTCAGTGTTTTCTCTTCTTTCATTTGTGGTCGCTCTGAAGAGGCCAGTGCAGGCACCGTTCTCCTTCTGGTGACGTTGTAAATTCCTTGAAGGCAGCACTAATATTTCATTCCTTAAACACCCTACACAAGACAGTACCATTTCCAAGTGTGCTACTGCACGTATTTGTAATGCAGTATACAATCTGGCATTCTCACACTAAAAAATTCCAGGGTTTGGGCTGGAGATTTAGCTCAGTGGTTCTGGCGCCTGCCTCGCAAGCGCAAAGTCCTGAGTTTGATCCCTGATAACCATATACAACGCTGGGCATGGTGACTCATGGGCACCAACAATGAATACCACCTACCACAGTGACGGGTGTGGTGGCTCACCCCTGTAATCCCAGCATTCAGGAGGCAGAGACAGGAGGATTGCTGCGTTCAAGGCTTGCCTGGGCTACATGGTGAGCTCAGACCCAGCCTGAACTACAAAGCGAGACCCTGTCTCAAAAAAAAACAAAACAAAACAAATTCCAGGGTGGGGATATAGCTCAGTGACACTGTTCCTGCCTGGCAAGTGCAAGGTCCTGATTTTGATCCCTGACACCAAAAAACAAAACCAAAGCAAAACAAAGGAGAACTTTGCTTACACTGTTCATTGTATCTTTGGTGGTACGCATGACACCTTTTCTGAACTTTGTCAGGAATAAAAGTCTGTGATTTTACTAGTTAATGTGCTTGGATGTGGAATTATATGAGGAATTGAGGTAATTTGTGTCTCAATTTGAGGGTTAGGCTGGGGTCTCCGTTCTGATGTCCTTCAGATCTCCAGGCCTGGGTTTTTAGTTACACAGCTCTTGTTAGGAAGATAAATTTTAAAAAGTGAATTGTTTTAATACTTGGATGTTTTCTTCACTAACTCTTTGCACTTTTGTTTCCTCAGGATGACAGTGATGGGATTCCGTGGTCAGAAGAAAGGGTGGTACGTAAAGTCCTTTATTTGTCTCTAAAGGAATTCAAGAATGCCCAGAAGAGGCAGCATGGGGACAGCATTGCTGGGAGCCTGAAAGCTGTGAATGGTAAGTTGACTCTTGGTGGATTTGGATGTCAGCTCTTGGCTTGGTCTTGTTTCTGAATTGGTTGAATTCTGGCAGCTTGTGCTCTTCTTAAGCTAGGCACCTTCTGATGCTTGGTACTCTGTGAGTGTATGTTGTGGACAGCCTATGGGGTATACGCAGTTATTTTAAGTTTCTTCATGTACTGCAAAAGAGAGTGGATACGGTGTGCCTGTTCTGTTTCTTATGTTATGGATTGAATGTGGTATCTGTCTTACAGCGCTTTCAATGGTTGTCTGTCTCTTCACCCGAATAAGGGCCCGGGAGGAATCCTTGGGTGACGTTGAAGTGTGGAGCGCGCTTCCAGGCCCATGTCTAAAGAGATAGCTCAGGTCTTCCGCCCTTTCTGCTGTCTGGTTTCCTTGCTGGTTATGCTGGGCTGGTCGTGCCAAGGCTGCAGGTGTGCAGTGGCGTCAATCTCTGCGCCTCTGGAGATACCCCCTCCGCGGTCCTGCAGTGGGTTCGGGAGGAAATTTGCTGTCTGGCTTTATGTGGTATCCCTTTAAAATAAAAAATCAGAGTTCATGGAATTTAGGTGGCTCCACCATCGCAGAGCAATTTGAAGACAAACATTTGATCGCAGTCCTGTTTCTGGCAAGGTAGCTGTATGTAGTGTACATTTACTAGTTTCTTAGAATTATCTCTAAGTGAATGAATTGTCTGTGCTCCAGTTTGCTAAGAGGCAAGACTGTGAGGCCTGTTTTTATCCTAGAGTCTTGGCCCTGGTCTTAGGGGAATCATCACTGCTGGGGGCTCGACAGTTTGCCAGAGTGTGAAATGGCAGGTTTGCTTTGACCTCCCGGGGATCCCCCTCTGGTTTAACTGGAAGCTGAGCTGAGTGGCCGTCTCTCTTTGGGACTGGTGCCTAAAGGCACCACCATTGGCTGACCTGCTTCCATAGGGTTTTCTAAGACTACTTCAGTGAACTATCCCATTCCCCTGGGTTGTCACGCTGGCAGTATAGGTCAGTGTTTGTCCAGACAGGACCCAGCTCTCACCTCCTGGGTTTTCTTCTGTGTGAAGGGCCTTTGAAGCCCAACTGTGAGGGCTGTAGTAGCTTTGATGTGTGTCCACGCTGTGGCCTATCTGCCATTTTGCCCATCTCCTCTAAGCCAACATCACTGAAACAGCCTATTTACCAGGCACAAGTAATTTCGGGAACTCCTTGCTATACAGTTTAGACCCCCAAATCTGGTTTGACTAATGGAACCTGCTCCTGCAGCCAGGGACCCATCCACTCCCTGCCTACAACAAGCTCTAAGCTCTGTGTCTGTGTGAGAACATTGGATGTGACAGTTTGTTGCCCTTGCTTCACTCTGCACACACCGTTTTGCCTCGGTAATTTTTGGGGAGCCTAAGGTTGGGGCAAAAAGTAAGACCATCGTTGAATCTTGGAATAAGAGTGGAGCAGTTGTTGCTGTGGTCTTGGCCTTGCCACTTGTGAAAAGGAATGCTCTTCCTCTGTTCTGGGCCTGCAGTGCCTCAAGTGGTTCTTGGAACTCCAACAGGGAAAAAAACAAGCCATTGTTTCCTAACTAGAAAATACTGAGATACTAGCCAGTTAGGTCGGATTTCCTAATGTTAGAATGTGGATAAATGAGCACAGGTGTAGTCATTTAAGAAGCCACCATGCTGCTCGGAGGCAGACCAGATTTAGTTCTGGCTTTCACATAGTCAAGGGTCTGACAGTATCTTGGGGGAGATTCAGAAAAGTTGAGACTGTAGACAAAGAGTTCTTACACTGCCTTTGTAGCAGAAAGTTAGTTTTTGTTAGGATAGTTGATTTGCTTTTTGTGCGGAGAAGGCTGACTTATCTTTTAAACAAAATACTGGCACTAAGCTTCCTTTTTGATTGTGAAATTGGTGTCATTTTCCCTTTTTTCTGAATCGTTTTGGTTTTTGCAGATATCTTTGCAAGGTCATGGTCTTTTTTTTTTTTTTTTTTTTTTTTGAGACAGGGTCTCGCTTTGTAGTCCAGGCTGTTTCTGAGCTCACTAGGTAGCCCAGGCCAGCCTCGAACTCACAACAATCCTCCTACCTCTGCCTTCCGAGTGCTGGGATTACAGGCGTGAGCCACCACGCCCGGCAGTATGGCATCTTTTTGTACGGAGAATCAAATTTAGGGATTTTTTTTTTTTTTTTTGAGATAGGGTCTTGCTTTGAAGTTCAGGCTGGCTCTGAGCTCACTATGTAGCCTAGGCAAGCTTCAAACTCAGCAATCCTCCTGTCTCTGCCTCCTGAGTGCTGGGATTACAGGGTGAGCCACCACGCTCTGCATTGATATGTGGTACTGATTGCTGGTGAGTGTGAGTCACCATGGCCGGCATAGTATGTGGTTACTGGGTGCTCGGTAGGCAGGCTCCTGAACCACTGAGCTAAATTTCTGACCAAAAGTCACTTGTTTTAATCCCTAACAATTCTGAATCTTATGTTTCATAGTTTAAGAGTCTTGAGCTTATTTACAAGAATCTTAAAGGCACTTACGTTGAACACAGTGCATTCTTATTGGGATGGTTACTGAGAAACACACAAAGAATAAATTGGCAGCCCGGGAGCAAGTCCTCCTCTGGGGTGATATTATTTCAAAATCTCTGGACTGCTATGCTGGGGCGTGATCCGTAAAAGCTTGAAAAATAGGGCACGTTCAAGACTCTTGTGGACAGGTGAGGCTGGCAGCAGGGTGAAGGGCGATTATAAGCTGTGCATGCTGTGGACGTGTACCCACGCCAGTTGGGCTCTGATTCTCCTGCGTAGGCTGTCACCCTGCTTGTCCCACCAGACTGCTTTGTCCTGGATGGAGGTTATGTGAAGGCAGAAGGAAAGTTACTTGGAAGAGGGGGATGACAGTTGCCGAGCCCTGTGATGTGTATATCTCTTACTTAAAATTTCTGGAGTGTGTCCTCACAATTTTGAGGTTCCTTTCCAAAAGTGGAAATGATTCCATTAGTTCAGTTTTCATAGATAGCAGAAGTTTATCTGCCGGTAACACTTCGAGATTTCCTAATATGGGGCAAACACAGACTCATCTGTGGTAGGCGGAGCCTGACTTACAAAACTGGGGGTCAGAGGAGAGCATCGGCCTGGAGATGGGGTGCTGAGGGGTGGCTACCACCTCTACCCACTTCCCCATGCTTTGTAATGCAGGACCTCAAGGTGTGACATGCTTTTGGGGACTCTGATCTTTCATCTCTAAAAAGAATAAAATTGACTGAAGGATGTTATATGCAGTAACAACGTCGGTAAAGTCATACAGGTAATTAGCAGAATTGAAACTGCGGGCCCAGTTCAGTCCAGTTTGTAATTGGAAACATAGAATGTCTGATGTGACACTGAGGATATGAAACTGTTAGTATTGAAAACAAAGTGCATTATTTGTTTTTCTTTGTCAGTTTTTTTTTGGGGGGGGGGGAGGCACGGTTTCGCTTTGTAGTTCAGGTTGGCCCTGAGCTCACTGTATAGGCCAGGCAAGCCTCGAAATCGGCAATCTTCCTGCCTCTGCCTTCTGAGTGCTGGGATTATAGGCGTGAGCCACTATACCTAGCATTGTGGTGTGTGGTACTGATTGCTGGTGGGCATGAGTCTGCATGCCCGGTATTGTTGTATGTGGTTATTGGGCTCCAACCACGGACCTTGCACTTGCTAAGTAGGCGCCAGAACCACTGAGCTAAATCTCCAGCCCTCCCTGTCAATTTTTAACCAAGGTGCTTCTGGACCATTGCTGCTAGAGTTTCCTGGGGAAATTAAATTTTTTCCCACCGCAATGTTTTGCATTAACAATGGCTTGGGCTTGACATAGTTTTTACGTAATTTAAAACCAAATTGACATCACTTCTGTTAAATTCGCTGGTGTGCTGGTGTGATGAGCCACAGCAGCCTCTGGCCGTTACCATTTGTGAGGGGGGTGTTGCGTGGCCGGTGCCTGTGGACGGGGCAACTCCACTGAGCTCAGTCTGCCTGTTTTGCGGGTCTAGTAGAATATAGTAAGAACATGAGCATATCCTGGACAGTAGAGAGACCTCATTTTTTATGTTGTAAGATCGATATTTGCCATCAGTCTTAATTTTATATTTCTGGATTGACAAAGAATGAATTTTGTTTTACAACTAGAGGGAGCAGTAGTTAGGTCTCAAGCAGCCGGGTGGATCGTGTGCAGGAGTTGAAGCCAGTATTACTGCCTGTTGGCTGTTGCAGGCTCAGGGGCCGGCAGTATGAAGATTTGGTGATTGTGAGCTTCTGCCTGCTTCCTGCTGTAGATAATGCCACTTTCTGTTGCTGTAATAAAATGACAAAAGCTTCAGAAGGACTGGCAGAGGTCGAGACCTTGGCCACTTGGTAAGGGCCCTTGGCCCACTGGGGCTGAAATTAGGGACATTTAAATAATAACTAGCTACACAAATAATGAGTACACATAATTACACAGTAAGAGAAGGGAGCTATTAGCTGTATTTGAATTTCTTTTGCATCCTATAAATGTCATCTCGGATCAACGAGCTCTTTGGCCAGCAGAACAATTTTGAGTAGATTTAAGGGAAATTGGATACTTAAGAATTATAGTGCAGGCAGGAGTTAAAGATAGCTAAACTGTATTCTGCTGCCATTTGCCAGGTACTGTGGTAGCATGTACTTGCTTGTCAGAACAGACTGTTGCAGGTGAGGAAACCTTACAACAAGATTAGATTAGCAGTTTCTCTCTCCAACTAGGAACTGGCAGCGCCAGGGCACAAACCCAGGCCTCCTGAATTAGTAGCTCCCATGTGTGTTTAACCACTACTTAGATAAATAGGAGCAATTTTGCAACCTTCCAAAATGATAGGATTCCAAAAACAAGAATTTGTAAGAGGATTTTTCCCCCCCCAAGCAGCGGTTTCTTTTGAAAGAGACAAGTGAAATTGTTCATTGGGTAAAGACCTCAGGAAGGGGGTGGTACAGTATGTATTAATGGGAACATGTTTCTGGGCTTTATTGCAGGTTATAATTGAATTGATAAGGGAATCAAAGTTGCATTGCACGATTTATTTATTACCTTCCTCTTCTTAGTCACAGGCACACAGATACATTTATAATCACCTTCCATTGTGTCACCTAGGAATTTTATGTTTCCTAATGTTGTTTTTCAGGTGTCTGTCACAGACTAGAAATCAATCACAGGCTGGATGGTGGGCCTGCTGCCAGCAGTTGCCAGCTGAGTCCCAAGGACCAGGGTTGAAGTGCGGGTGCAGTAGGCCTCCCAGATTCCTTAGGCACCACCTCTCTTTCATCAAAGAATGGAATTTGGAGCTCTTAACAAATCATGTACTTGTTCTCAAGGATTCCTGTTGTCTGTGGAATGAAGCTTGGGACCAGCTCCCTCAAATGCTCTCACTGTAACATAAAACATGACTAATGAACGAAGTGTAAAATCTCAGGGGACAAATGCCGGGCATGGTGGCTCACGGCTGTAAGGCTGTAATTCCAGCACTCGGGAGGCAGAGGCAGGAGGATTGCTGAGTTCCAGGCTTGCCTGGGCTACATAGTGAGCTCAGGGTCATCCTGAACTACCAAGCGAGGCCCTGTCTCAAAGAGAAAAGGGTGGGGGGCATTGGCCAACGGTACTTTTATTTCATACACAGCCAAATGAATAAGGCCCTGGTTGTAAAGGTGTATGATTATTTGCTTATTTGTCCCTTAGCAAGGTGGATACTTCCCCCTTCTGTTTGGACTGCCGTTCCGGCATAGCAGTTTTTTCTTTTTTTTTTTTTTTTTGAGACAGGGTTTCACTTTGTGGTTCAAGCTGGCCCTGAGCTCACTATGTAGCCCAGGCAAGCCTTGAATTCAGCAATCCCCCTGCCTCTGCCTCCTGAGTGCTGGGATGACAGGCCTGAGCCACCACGCCCGGCACTGTGGTATGTGGTATTGATTGCTACTGGGTGTGAGTCATCAGGCCCAGCATTGTATGTGGTTCCCGGGGATCTAACTCAGGACCTTGCGCTTGCGAGGCAGGCGCTGGAACCACTGAGCTAAATCTCCGGCCCAGGCACAGCAGTTTGAAAGAGGGTCCTCACTTCTGCTTTGCCAGAGTGGAGCTGCTGGTCTGTGAGTGCGAGTGTCATCTCCTGTGAGTTGTAGAGATCGCCAGCCCAGCTCCATCTTCAAGGCAGCCATTGAGATCTGCTAACACTTCTGTTTCTGAGACTAATACTTCTCCTGGGCGGCCTGACGTGTGACATACACTCAGTGGGAAAGAAAAGCTAGGTGAAATGAAGGGCAAATGCACTTAGAAAACAACCTGACTTTATTCTTAGTTTTAAAAAAAGATCTATTTTAGAAAAAGTTTTTTTTTTTTTTTCTTTTGGAGACAGGGTCTCGCTTGGTAGTTCAGGCTGGCCACCACGCCCAGCACTGTATGTGGTTACAGGGGATCGAAGTCGACCTTGCACTTAGGAGGCAGGTGCCGGAACCACTGAGCTAACTCTCCGGCCCAGAAAAAGGTATTTTTGAGAAGGCTTGGTCATCTCATTCTTCGGCTTTTCATTCTGCTTATGAGCCAAGTAATAGGGCACTGCTTGTTATAACTTGGATATAGTCAGTGTTGACATGTTTAGATTTCAGGAAGCTTTATGGTTAATAAAATGTGAGGTCAAGTTGCCTGTTTTGGAGGAACCAGTATCTCATTTCATCCCACTGAAGATAGCATGAGTGATACACTTTTACTGATGTATCCATAAGAAAGAAGAGAAAATCCTATCAGTTGTGAATGTGAACATCCCAGTCAGTGATGCCTGCTAATTTGAGAGAGCCATGTTTGAATATGAGAAGGAAGTATGTGGGCCTTAAGTGAAGCATGGCGAAACACTGCAGGATAGTCACTTGGGTCTGGTTTAAAAACCCTGGGAGCCGAGGCAGCTTGCCAGGGGCCTGTTTGTGAGCTATTGGGAAAAAACTGCACACAAGATGTGCAAAGAGACCTTGAAAAGTATGGGAGCAGGTTTGGGAGAAGTGTTTGCACATAGGTAGGAACAAATGCTTGTAGTGACATGTATCTGTGGCTGTCAAGAGGGGGTCTTCTCAGAGATATGTAAATCAGACCTGTGTTTCCGATGAGGAATTCTGAGCCTTAATGGGGAGCTTAACAGGAAGGATTAGATCATGCTGAAGGCCTCTTGGAACCAGACATCCCATTGAAATGACAGGGAGGCATCAAGCGTCCCAGGAGGCCTGGCAAGTACTTCATGGAAAATTAATTGTGGCGGTATCTGCCAGGAATTTAGCCCAGTGGTTCTGGTGCCTGCCTCATAAGTGCAAGGTCCCAAGTTCGATCCCTGGTACCATAAACAAAACAAAACGACCCCGCAATCCAAGAGTGGAAGCATCTGTGCCCTTTAACCTTTCCTGTGAAGTCACTCTGTCCCCGCCCTCCATTTCTCTCTATTCACCTTGCCTCCCTTTCCACCTCTGTTAAGCTCCTATCTTGGAGTTCTCTTACTAGGAAGGTCTGCCAGCCTTACGGGGAGCATCACCTGGGAGAGGAGTGATTTCTTTCTTCAGTTCTTTTTCCCCTTTAAAAAAAAATATCAGGGATTGAACTTAGAGCCTTGTACTACTGAGGCAGGTGCCGGAACCACTGAGCTAAATCCCAGCTGAGAAGTCATTTTTTTTTTTTTTTTGCTTTTTTTTGAGACAGGGTCTCGCTTTGTAGTTCAGGCTGGCCCTGAGCTCACTATGGTGCCCAGGCAAGCCTTGAACTCAGCAATCCCCCTGCCTCTGCCTCCCGAGTGCTGGGATGACAGGCGTGAGCCACCACGTCCGGCATTGTGGTATGCGGTGTTGATTGTTGGTGGGAGTGAGTCTCCACGCCCAGCATTATATGTGGTCACTGGGGATTGAACTCAGGACCTTGTGCTTGCGAGGCAGGCGTCGGAACCACTGAGCTAACCCTCCGGCCCTGAGAAGTCATTTTTGACAGATGCACATGTAACTGTGGGCCAACACGCCAATGTGGAAAGCAGCATCTCTTCCTCACTCCAGAACATTCCCTACCTGCCTTCTGGTTCGGTTGACTTCAAGTGTGTGCTTGTTTTGAATCTGTTAGTATCGCTATTGTTCTTCCCAAGAGCTTTTATGATTAGGTGTAGATTTTGTTGTTTGCCCAGAATGTACCACAATGGCAGAGGGTCACACGTGTCCCGTGCAGTTTCTGAAACTGCTTATGCAAGTGTCCAGTGATGTTGCTGTATGACTCCGGCATCCAGGAAGTGGGTGGTGGCCTCAGAGCCAGGCTCCCTGTCTCCGCTGGGCATACTTCTAATTGAGGCTTGACTGTTGGTCAGGTCCAGCGTTCGTGGGCTGTGGGGCAGTCCCAGTTCTGAGTCTTCACTGCTGCCTGTCACATGTCACACTTTGGCCAGCACTGTCTACCTGTGAATGCTAGGAACACTTCTCTTGTTTTAGGGAAAACCTGGGACTGTGGTCCCAGACAGTGCTCTTCCTCAAGGACTCTCTGGAGAGTCCTCCATAGATCGTGGCCCTTGTCTGCTAATCAGTCTGCTCTGGATTCTGGATTCTGGAGGATGCAGAGATGTGTGGCAGGGTTGTGTACAGGCACTAGTCATTTTCTCCTGCTGTGCTGCAAGCTTTTTATTGGTCAGCTTGAGCAGCCATACAAAATGCCAAAGAACAGGAGGCTTAGGCAGCAGAAATGTGTTTCTCACAGTTGGGAGGCTTTAAATCCAAGTGCCAACTTGGTTCCTGTTGAGTCTGTCTTCTGGGCTGGGCCCTCCTGAGGAAAAGCTGACGTCTGCATCCCCTCACGGCCCAACAGATCAGGACAGTCTCTCGGAAACATCAGCCGTCTTCACAGGCTCACACGGGAAGTTGCAGCTCCAAAATAACAATTTAGGGAAAAATGTAACAGTTTAGGGGGAAGCACCGGTAGGTATGTATGGCCAGTACAGACCAGTGGGACTTGGAGATGGTGACGGTTTGATTTTTTTGCAGTTGTGGGTTACTTTCCATGCATGACCAGGGGCCTGAGGAGGCGTTGGTCTTGGAGCAGGTGGTGTTTCTGGTGACACAATTAGGGCTTATTCCCTGAGTGCTCTGTTCAGAAGGGAGAGGAGCTGTTCCCACCCAAGAGGGGCGAAGTCAAGGTGCGCCCAGGCCGGTGGTACATACGGCTCACCGACAGACTGTTGGTTATCACTGAAGGCTCTAATGCCGTCATCGGCCTGAGCTGTGTGCTATGAAGGGGCCCAGGTTTGAGAGCCGTTGACAAGTGAGACGTGGCCAGGCCTTTTCTTTTTTTTTTTGGATAGGGTCGCCTATGTAGTTTAGGCACTCTTCCTGCCTCAGCCTCCCAAGTGGTGGAGGTACAGGCACGCGGACACAGTGCCCAGCTGAGGAGGCTTGTGTAGTCTAGATGACTTGAAAAGTGATGGTGGATGTTTGGAAGACACTTGAGATTGAAGAAATTGCAGCTGTTATACAGTGACTGAACTTTTTTTTTGTGGCCTTAAATAGCAGTGGTGGCGTAGTGTGAAGCAGAGCTTTCCACCCGTTTTTGCTCCTTGACATACACAGAAAGGATAAAGCCTTGTGGGGTCACCAGAAAGGCCCGTGTTCAGCTGAGAGGTGACCTGCGTATGAATGGGATTTGCTTATCTGCGTTCCTTCTTGTAAAATGATAATGTCTCCCACCAGAGAATGGCCTCATGTGTTTTTTAAGACTGACCCATTTCATGCTTTGAACCCTGTGATGTGTGTGTTGATGGAGCTTTAATTGCTCTCAGATTTCCCATAATGGGCCCGTGCAGTTCTGCTGTGCTTGTGAATTTCTGAGCCCTGGTTTCCCTCACAGGCACGGGGCCTTTCACTTAGCTTTTGGAAATACTCTGTTATTGCTTGAGTCGCATTAGATACCAAGAATCCTGTACGGTATATCTTTAAAGCCAGCAGTGTGATTCCTAAGATACATTTTTGGGAAATCACCCTATGGTTTATAAATCCTCTAATTTACAATTTATTTCTTAATCTCACCTGCTGCCGAATCTCCTGTATCCTTCAGGCTTTCTTTGTAGTCTGTTTTGGATGCATTTTAGAAGCTCAGATGTAGCCTCTTCACAATTTTCCCCTCAAAGATTATAAAATCGTATGTCTCTTATTGGAGGGAAACCTGAGCTGTTTTACAGGCTAAGCTCAGCTTTCAGGGGCAGCAGCCACTGCTCTTGGGATAAAGTAGCAAGGCTGAGCCTGTGTTGGGGAAGTTTCGGCTTCTTAGGCTCCCAGGCCTGAAGACCCTCTCCTCCACTCGCTTCCACCCTTCCCCCTCCCATTTTACAAAGAATTTCCCTTTTTCCCTCCTCTCCCCTCCCCTATTTGTAGTACATAATGTTTACATTCATCTTAAGGCGTAGATTGATGGATTTAGCATATCTTAATCCTTATCTCCCCCATTTCCACCTCCCTCCTTCTCTTGATCCCCATTCAGTTTGCAAGTGTTCATTTCTGTTTGCTGTTGGCTATTTTTTTTGTTTTGTTTTATTTTTCTAAATTTTTCTTTGGGATTCTCTTAAGAAAAGTTATGTGATAGTTAAACTTGTAGGTGTGATTGATTTCACTGCACAGTATGACCTCAAGGTGCATCCATTTTCCTATAAATACTCAGATTCATCCATTTGTGGCATTCCGCAGCACACCACACTGAGCGTGCAGTATGGGGGGGGGGTTGGAATGGGTGGGCTAGTACTCCGTTGTTTATAAATGCAGCATTTCCTTTATCCTTTCCTCTGTTGATGGACATGTAAGCTGCTTCCATGATTTTGCTGTGACGGATTGTGCTGGGGAAAACACGAGTATGCGTGCATCGTATGCGTGCATCGCTGCAATACGATATCTTTAATTGTTCTGGGAAGATCCCTAGAAGGGGAACAGCTGGGCCGAATGGAATTTCTGGTTCTCTAACCTGTTCTAGTGTTGTGTCACTCACACTTTGGATCTGATGGCTGATTTTACTCTTGGAAGGGAACTGAAGATTTCTATTAGGGTCATTTATTTCTGACATTCTCCTTCCTTCCCTGTATGGTCGGTGTTCTCAAAGGAGCCCTAGACCTAGGGAATGCATGTTTGTACAGACCGTGTGCTCCCTCTTTCTCCAGTGAATTTCAGGGCAGGCTGCGAGATGGAGTGGTAGATGTCTGCCTAGCTTGCACAACACCCCGAGCCCCTGCCCCTCACCCAGCAGTCTCCACTCAGGGTAGAGGCTAGCGCCATTCCGGTGCAAGTACTCCTGTCTGGTGTGCTGGCCGCAGGAGGGATTTGTGTGTGTCCCGATCGCCCGGCGCTGTCCCCTGGTGCTTTACCCCACGCTCACCTACAGATCACTTTGTTTCCAGTGTTGTTTGCAAAGGACCTTTCCAGTTTGCTCAGTTGGAAAGTGTTCCGGAGGTTTAAAGGGTGAGCTGGAAGGCTCTCAGCTGGCACTTTCTGAAGCTTTCTGAGGAAAACATTGGCACACTCTGCACTGTCGGCGTGAACCCTCCTTAGAAATGGAGAAGCCAATAGTTAGGAAGCTGTTATGTAGGGTGAGGCTGAACTCTGTGTGTGTGTGTGTGAGTGTGTGTGTGTTTTCCATGCTCAGGTTTCATGGTAAAATGGTAGTATTCCTCCTCTCCTTTCCTGCCTCAGTTGAGAGAGCCCTTTAGTTCAGTTTCTTGCTGTAGAAGATGTAAGTATATACTAAATGCTGTTTATGGCACCCACCCCTTTATGTGGCAGCAGAAGGGATCAAACTCATGCCTTGGAAGGCAGGAGGTAGTGCTGCTGAGCTAAATCCCTGGCCTACCCTTCCCCTTCTTATTAGAAACAGTTTTTCTCCAAAGGATGCACACAGGTTTTATTTTTCTATTTTGACAAGACCAGTGCTAGGGTGCTCTGTGTAATAGATGTTCCACCTTTTATTTTTTATTTTTTTGGGACAGGGTCTCGCTTTGTAGTTCAGGCTGGCTCTGAGCTCACTATGGAGCCCAGGCAAGCCTCGAACTCAGCAATCCTCCTGCCTCTGCCTCCCGAGTGCTGGGATGACAGGCGTGAGCCACCACGCCCGGCACTGTGGTATGTGGTATTGATGGCTGGTGGGTGTTGAGTCACCGCGCCCAGCATTGTATGTGGTTACCGGGGATCGAACTGAGGACCTTGCGCTTGTGAGGCAGGCGCCGGAACCACTGAGCTCAATCTCCGGCCTGATGTTCCACCTTTTGATAAGGAGAGGTGGTCTGTTCGTTTTCAGTGTAGTCCACCTCTACATTCTTAGGGGACAAGGAGCTGTGATAGGTGCAGTTGATTTATTTCCACGCTTGTTGGCATCTGGGCCCCGCATTTCAGTGCTAGGAAGGCGGATGTGAAGCACCCTAGGTCCTAGGAGGTTCCTGCTCCCTGAGCTCTCTGATGGCAGAACCTGCAGCCACCTGTATGAGGCAGAGAAAAGCCTATGGAGAAGGAAACGAACTCTCGGAGGAGAAAGAGGAGCAGGTGGGCTGTTTGTCTTTCTCTCCATCTCTCCCCTCTGTCCACCTGCCTTTCCCTCCCATTCTCCATACCCAGGCCAAGGAGAAAAGCCTTTTTCAGTCCTGTCCACACTGTGCAGCCTGTGTTGGTGCTGCTGGCTTTCCGGGGTCTCCCTGCGTGGAAGAACGCCAAGGGAATAGGTGAAGATTGCCCTCAAGTGGCTGCTCTTGGTAGTGGACGGGAGCAGGCTACCACCCCAGGCTCTCAGCCCCTCTGTGAAAACAGTGTGGCTTTGGAGTGCTCTCTGTTTGTGGAACGGCCTGTGCCTATTTTGGGAGCCCACATGGCATATGTGTGAGCCCATACTGTCTCCCCGTTCAGAGGGGCAGCTGGGCTGTATACATTGCAAGGCGGCAGCCTGAGCCGAAGGGGTCTGAGCTCGGCGTCCTGGTGCTCTGTGTGCAGACCAGCCTGGGCTTAGTATGCAGAACAGCTGGGCCCCGCCACCCTGGGGGTAGTAAGTCGGCCACACAGTCCTCCATCTCTGCTAGTAACATTGGGATAGAAGCGTATTGCCAGCCCTGAAAGGAAGGTCCAGCTAAGGACCAAAGAGCTGGCTAAGCCACCTCGTACTGCTGTGTTTCCTCCCTCTATGTATACTTTGCTTCCAGGGCGGGCATTTTTAAAATGTATACAGTGACTGAAAATCCTTAGGAACTGACGTAAACATTGAACACCGAAGTTCTTCTGGATGTGTGTCACCTAATTACTTGCCATAAAAGTAGCAGCTGTGTCATGAAGCAGAAGCAGAAGATGTAGAAACTAAAGTTGGTTTCCTCTACTCTCTAGTTCTGGATCAGCATTTTCTAATCTGGTTTCACTAGCTCTCTAGGGTTGCAGCTCTGACGGAAAGGAAGTAGCTTTGGTTTGCTTTTTCTCCCAGATGGTCCACACTGGCTCGGGTCAGAGGTGCCCAAAGGGGAGAAGTAGGTGGGGCCTCCAGGGCCTGTGAGCAGCCCCAGCAGAGGGTCCGAGCTGGCCTCAGGTCTGTGAGAGGATGGATCGTCTGCGCCTGCGGGTTTGGAGGGGAAAGGCCTGAGGCAGGCAAGGGAGAAAGTGACTGGAGATGCAGAGGAAATAATTGTTAGGGTGAGTGAAGGAAAATTCTTGGGGCCTATTTTTAACAGCTGTTTTAGGTGAAAGGGGCCGCCCTGTGCATCTACTCACATTGTGGTCTGGGTTCTGGCCATGTCAGGCGCGGCTGAAGGGATCAGCAATTTGATGTGTTAGAGAGGATTTTGACATTGGATCTTAATCTGGTTCTCTGACCCAGTGAGTACAGGTTAAGGGTCTCTAATGCTTCAGGTCAGAAGTGTTTTCAGTTTTGATTCTCGTGGATTTTGGGGGTACTTGCATAAGCTTTACTGATTGAAAATCCAAAATTCGGAATGCTCTGGAACTAGAATGCTCAGAAGATGTAGATTTTTGGGGCAGTTAGAATTTTGGATGTTGAGATTAGGACCGCGCAGCCTGTGCCTGTAAGCAGACTGTCCCTTTGTAGGCTTCCTGTGTGTCACTTTACTGGGACTGACTCGAGCCCTGAGCGCCTCGATGTTTATGGCATGTGCTCTTGTTCTTGGCTCCTTTGGTTCTTCTCTTGTGCTTTTGGGTCGGGAAGTAATCGGGGTGTTTGTGGGGAAGGTGGAAAGACTCACGGGGTCACCCCGGAGCAAATGTCTCCTGCTTCACTTTTACTTTCCTCTGCCGCGTGAAGAAACGGGCAGTGAGTCTAGCTATGCGTGTAAAACAACCTCAGCATGCCTGTAGCATGCAGGTGGCAAGATGAGAGTTCCCGTCAGCCAGCCTTCAAGTGGCAGTCTGGCCATGAGTGGTCAGAGGCGACTGCGGACTTCTGAGGCTGTCCTTTACTGTCAAGCCATCCCAGGATGGCCTTGGAGACCACGGCCAAATAAGAATCATTCCAGAGCCAGTTGCCCTGCGAATAGGCTTTTTTTTTTTTTTTAAATGTAGTGTTTAGTTTTCTGACTAAATTAGTGGCCCCTTATGGGATTCCATGTATTTTCCTTTCTTCCTTCTTCCATAAGCTAGACTCATCGCAACCTTCCTGTGCATTATATCTGCTCCTCTCCTATTCATTCTGGTCCCGGAAGAGGAGATGCTCTCTGTCTGACTTGACCTGTTGGGGATGTGGTGGGACACAGAGGGACCGCTGCTGCCTTCGATGAGGCCCCAGGGTCCTGCTATGAACAGCATCGCAGGTCATCCCTGCCCAGTAGGACTTCCTGTGATGACGCGGAGCCTCCTATGTACGGTTATCCAGTGTGGCAGTAGTGCATGTCCTGCTGGACCTTTGGAATCTGACTGGTTTGAGACTGAATTTTGTGGGGTTTTTTTTGAGACAGGGTCTCGCTTTGTAGTTCGGGCTGGCCCTGAGCTCACTGTGTACCCAGGCAAACCTCGAACTCAGCAATCCTCCTGTCTCTGCCTCCCAAGTGCTGGGATAACAGGCATGAGCCACCACACCTGGCACTGTGGTATGTGGTGCTGATTGCTGGTTGATTGTTGGTGTGCGAGAGTCACCACGCCCAGCATTGTATGTGGTTGCCGGGATCGAACTCAGGACCTTATGCTTGGGAGGCAGGTGCTGGAACCACCGAGCTAAATCTCCGGCCCTGAATTTTATGTTTTAGTTAACTTGAGAGAGAACTACATGGGGATTGAGATTGCCAAATGGCAGAGTGCAGATATGAAGACAGGATGAGCATAAAGCCACATCGAAATGTTACGAAAACTCTTGATAATTTTTGCATTCTTTTTGTTACTGTTATTCTCAGCAGGTCTTTCTAGATAACCATTGTAGATCATTTTAGAATCTCAAGATGTGTAGATGCTTTTGACAATGTTAAGAATGTTGAGATGAAAGCTGGGTGTGATGGATATACCTGCAGCCCCAATTGCTCAGTAAGCTTAGGTAGGACAGTTGCAGTTTGAGGCTAGTTGGAGTTTGAGCCGAGGGTGGGCAGTTTAGCAAGACCTTCAAAGACTCTGGAGTCTGTCTCAGTGGTAGAGAAGTTGGCCTACCATAAGCAAGGCTCTGGGTTTGATTGCCTGCCCTCCAGTCCCTTTTAGTCTTTCGGGCAATCAAGGAACTGACTTTATGTCCCAGGTGGTCTCCCATCCAAGAACTAACCAGGCCCAACCCTGCTTAGCTTCCAAGATCAAACAAGATCAGTCATATTTCAGGGTGGTATGGCTGCAGACTAAGAAACTTTATTTCCATCATTGTCTCTCTTTCTCCTGTAATCCGTTACTAGTACTGTGTTGATGACACATTTAAACTCTTTGTGATAACACCCTGCAAGGAAAATTTTTATTTACATGGTATCAAAGGAATTCATGTTGGTTGTGGAAAAAAAAATCAACATTTCTAAAAGTTAGGAAGTTTGCTCTGAAAAGGATATTGTAAGTGATGTTCCATATTTAGTTAGCACAGGGGCATTTAGGTGGTTGTGTTACTAGACTTCTCTGACATAGGAAACTTTTAAAGAAAACATTGAAAAGAGCACACACCTTTTTCTTTTCTTTTTCTTGAGACGGCATCTCTCTTTGTAGTTCAGGCTGGCCCTGAACTCACTATGTAGCCCAGGTCAGCTTCGAACTCACAGCAATCCTTCTGCCTCTGCCTTCTGAGTCCTGGGATTATAGGCGTGAGCCTCCATGCCTGGCATTGCCACACACCGAGTTGTTAACAGTGATTACTGGTATATTGGGACTTCGGTGATTTCACTTCCTGATAAAAGAGAGGATAATGGAAAGTTTGAATTTCATGTCAGCGAATATTTTAGAAATGGGTTTAAGTTAGAAGACCCAAAAGATGCATACAGTGAGGGAAACAAACAACAGCTTTTAAATATAAGAGACGTGGGCCGGAGGGTTAGCTCAGTGGTTCCGGCGCCTGCCTCGCAAGCGCAAGGTCCTGAGTTCGATCCCCGGTAACCACATACAATGCTGGGCGTGAAGACTCACGCCCGCCAACCATCAACACCACATACCACAGTGCCGGGCGTGGTGGCTCACACCTGTAATCCCAGCACTCGGGAGGTAGAGACAGGAGGATTGCTGAGTTCCAGGCTTGCCTGGGCTCCATAGTGAGCTCAGGGCCAGCCTGAACTACAAAGCGAGACCCTGTCTCAAAAAAAAAAACAAAAAAAAAAACAAAAAAAAAAAAAAAAAAAAAAAAAAAAAAAAAAAAAAAAAAACAAAAAAAAAAATATAAGAGACGTTGGCACCAAAACAAATAACAGCTATGAAATTGGAATTAGTAAAGGGATAAATAGCTTAAACGTAATAAAACAGCAAAATTTTTGAGTGTGGGTTATTCGATGTGAAATTTGAAAGTTAGATCTTCTACTTCTTGAAATTCTTAATTTTGATCTGTGAACATAAAGAAGCCCTTATTGGTTGTAAGCCTCCTTCCAGGAGAAGTGCATTCACCGTGGGAACTGATGCCTTGTGGAGTGAGGCCTCCTGGGTAAAAGATCCTCAGGCTTCTGAAGGCCCTGAAATTCCCTATCAAGTGGCAACTTCCTCTCTGTGAAGTAGTTAACTTTGCATCACTTACTTGATATAACTCATGGTGCTAGGATTTGCAGGTTAAAGAATGAACTCTGTTGTTCAAGGAATGTAGCAGGTAGTCAGCGTTGCCTCTTTAACTTTTCTTGCATTAAACTAGTACCTGCAGGTAGTGTGTGCCACTGAAATCCACCTGGAAAGAGGAGAGAGTAATCCAGTGAGGGAACAACGTGTGTAAACGTACTGGGGACTGAGTGAGCAGGAGAATGTGTGATTTGTCTGGTTTCCCCACTGTCTTCCTTTTTGTGGCTTTACCAGGCTCACAGATGACAGTATTGCTATCAGTCTACTGCACGGCACAGAAACCTGCTGTGGGAGAATCCATCCTCCTTTGCTCTTTGCCTATGTCATTAATTCCTTAGCATTCATTTGTAGAAGTGAAATGACTGAAGTAGTGGTATCCACCATCAGGTTGCTCTTTCATAGCATTATCAACATAGAGCCACCCTAGCGATGTATGAGAATGGGGTTTTGGTTAGAAACAGAACTTGGACAAGGTGTTTATCTGCTCTTCCGTTGAGATCCCATCAGCTCTGGTTTAGCATTCATCAAGCAAAACTGCCCTTTTTGTTCATTATTTCCCAAAGTGTGTAAAAGGAGAACCATGTTGTTGCGATTCTGGTTGAATTTGACTTTGTTGCCCCCCCCCCCCCACCTCACCCCAAACTCAGAACCTTGTGCTTGAGAGGTGTACACTGCTAAGCAGGTTACCTCCTCCCTTACTTTATAGTGTTAATCAGCTTTTGGGGGTTATTTTTAAAGTGTGACTTACCTTTTTTGGGTATCATTTCTTTGTTTACCTTTTAAAATCTGTTAATGAGGGGCCAGGGATTTAGCTTGTGGTACCGCACCTACCTTGGAAGCACAAGGGCCTGAGTTCGATCTCTGGTACCCCCCCCAATCTATTAATGAGTCACTTTCAAAAATGATTAATGCATTAATGAAAAATCTGTCCTGAAGTCCTCATGTGAGGAGTGCCTGTAATCATAACTACTTGGGAGCTTGAAGCAGGGGGATCACAAGTTTGAGGCCAGTTTGGGCAATTTACCAAGATCTTATCTCAAAGTAAAAAGGACCAGGGATATTGTTTAATAAGTGCTTGCCTCGCATACGGGAGACCCTAGGTTTAATGTCCCTTATGGGGTCAGGGAACCCTGTAATTGAAAAAGACTTGAATAAAGCGTTACCATTAAAAACTCAGGAATAACTGTAGTCTTCGTATAATGTAGTATAAACCCTTTTCAACAAGCAGCACTGTTCTTTTGTTTTATAAAAGGCAAAGTGAGGCGCAGTGCCTCAGATTCCCAAAAATGACACAGTCAGCGAGTAAAACCAGGATTAGCAAGAGGTCACCTAGCTATAGGTGTGCTGTGCCTGCTCTGACCCACAGAGGCACTTCCTGCAAGGCCTTTGCTAAATAAACCTGGCTTTTCATTTTAAACCTGTGTGGAGTACCATCTTAAAGCGTCTTAATTGGAATGTTCTGTTGTAATTCTAGCACTGTTTTGTTGGCATGAACAGCTAAGTTAGTCTCACTAGTTTGTCATCCAACCTGGATCACCCTACCAAAGTGGCTGTAATTATTGGTATTATTTTATAATTGCATGGTGTAGGCCTGAAGTCACATTGGTTATCAGGCCAGCCACATGCATTACACAGCTCAGCACTATAGATGTTTCAAGAATTATCAAGCCCTCTTGGAAGGAGTCCAAGCCAGACTGTGTGTGTACCTAATTCTGTTTGGTATAGTGCCAGTGTATTAACTTTTATTTAAGTAAAATTCTAACAAGTAATATTTATTATTACACTATCGTTGAGTGCTCACATTATAATAATGTCTTTGAAAGTCAAATATTAGCATGGTGGATCACTTTCCTCCATTGACTGTTATACAGCTTAGCTGATATGATCAATACTGTGTAATTTGGCCCCAAAGTCAGAAATGTTAAAATACAGTTATCTCCCAAAGACAGGATCTTCTACAGATCTATGAATCCAAAGGTGCTCAAATGCTGGTTAAAAATGATGCAGCTGTGTGCAGTAGCCTTCACTGTACTTGGAGCTACTAGGGAGGTAGAGGCAGGAGAATTGTGTGTTCAAGGCTAGCCTGGGCATCATAGGTGACGTATAAGAAACCCTTCCCAGCAGAGGTTGGAGTAACTTTTGTGGCTTGTCCTATGTACTTTATCAGCTCTGCATTGGTTATGTTACCTAGAAGAGTCTCAGTCCTGTGTGGATAGCATTTATGCTCTGTTGTTTAAGAAATGATAACTTAAAAAAGCCTGCATGTTCAGTATGGATGGAAATTTGTTTCCTTGGAGTATATTTAATCTGTAGTTGATTGGCTCCAGATAAGGAGGACTATCTATCCATGGCTCATGCAAAGTGATCACTCACATTCTTTATTTCTTACATGAGAATTTCAGGCCCCACCATGGCATACGCTCTTCTGCTCCCTCACATGGCAATCTACGTATGCTCTTTCCCCTGTCTTCATCAGCATTTGGGTGGAAATTTCTCATTAACTTCACAGAACTTCAGGGGTAAGGCTCTGCTTAGATACGCAGTTCACTTACATAGGTACTAAGAAGTTAGCTTTTGGGGGCAGAGGTGATTTTTATAAAAAGAGCTCCTTGTAGTGACACTTTTTTAAAAGAATTCAGTTTTTTAGTATATGCTACAGTAGATAATTTGAAGGCTTGTCTTGTCTTTTTTGGGGGAGGAGGGGGAGCCTCTAAAAATGTCCTGCCTTTTCTGATGACTGCGTGAATTAAGCAACGGCTTACACTTGTGAGGCAACACAGAGCCTGTTTTAGATACCAAAATTTGAGTAAGACATAAATGACTTCGTTTTAGCAAAATCTTAGGTTGGCATTTGCTCCACTTACACATTTTTAAAACACTCGGCGCATCTGGTGCGTTTGTTGGAAACCGCCCAAGGTGGTGGTAATGAAGTGGTTATGCACAGGTACATGCTTGATTGTGAAGAGACAAAATATGTCCTCAGACATCCTGGGGTTTAGGTGATAATTAGGTGGAAAGCAGCCATGCATGAGGCTGGGTGCAAGAATTTCTTTGGATATGAGGTCCTTTCCGAAATAGCACTTCTGAGTTCAGTGTTCAGGTCTGCAGATGTTCAAGACAGCCCAATAATCACAGCTTCAGTGGTGCCTAAGTGACAATTGACGCCCGCGTGGGAAACCAGTTTGGCTTCATCATGTAAACACAAACACTTCCGTATTTAAGGACTTCTACTGATTTCACTCCTAGATAAGTATCAAGAAACTGAATGCATGCTTTCTATACCTTTGACCCGTGGCGGGATTGCAGCATGGAAACACACCGAGCACTCGAGGTGCTCTTGAAAAAAAAGTGATGAAAATAAGTGTAGACTAATGGATGAGTCGTATAACAATGAACACGAATGGTAAAAGCAAAATCATGGCTAAATCTCAGGAATCTGATGTCTACTTGGAAGAACCCAAGTCCCATTTTGATAGACCTTTTGTAAAGTTTATAATCAAGTATAGTGAAATAGCATGGTATTTAGGTTTACATATTTGTGCTATGACTTAAAGTTAATGAAATGGGGTAATGGGCATCTCCTAGGCAGTGCTTTAGGTAACATTTTAGCAATCGAATTTCTGGCGGAGTGATAGTTTTTGTATTAATAAGTGAGTGAGGAAGAAGACCTCACTGTATTTGGGGAGTTTGATATTATTTGGAATGCACTGTAAGATTTGAGTAGTGAAACTTGGATGTTGATTCTACTCAGCTAAAATTGGAACAAAGACAAATTCCTCCCCAACTTTTTTTGGGAAATGGGGTCTCCCAGTGCAGTTCAGGGTAGCTTTGAACTCAGTGTGTTAGCCGCAGGCTGGCCTCTAACTAGCACGGTTCTCCTGTCTCAGCCTCCCAAGTGCTGGGATTACAGGTGCGGGCCCAGCTTCTCCCCAGCTTTTCCTCCCTCTCCCATTTTGGGTGTGTAAATAGTGAAAGTTAACGATCCCTAAACTGATTGTAGTTCCTGTGTTTATTCTTTGTCTTTCAGAGGATGTTACTAATCTGGTACTGTTTGTGTGCTTCCTCTTTAATAAGAGAGCAGCATTTTGTCTAAGCAGTTTAAGTGTTCGCAGGTTATCGTTTTTATGCTGTTTGTGCCCCAACAGCTGCTCAAGACGACGATGATGATGATGATGATGAAGTTTGTGTCATCCTTTTTAAAACATGCTTCTCTTTAGTTGGTGTGCAGGGGGAGGAAGCAGGGATATTAGAAAAGGGCTGATACTGTTTATTGGTAATGCCCGGGCAAGCTCAGTGATGGAGTTAGGGAGCAGGAGATGTACAGGAGAACCAGGTTCCGTATGTAGTCTACATCCTAAGTCCCAGGTTTCTGCATTTTTATTACCATTTCTTTCAAGATTAACACATATCATAACATCTGCTTGTTAAAATCTTCGCCTGTTTTCTGCTTTTGTTGCTGCTGTTTGATTATTGAAGGAACCGAAACATCTGTCCCGATCAGTGGGAAAGAAGCCAGTCACTCAACCCCTAACTGCCCTTTAATTGCAGTGCGTGACTGTGGAGCACAGGCCCAACGGTTGCCCAGGGACCTATTTCTGTGGTTTGTTGGGCGGAGCCATACTAGAAGGCCCTGGCCTCAGGACCCTTGAATACCCTCCAGTCTTTTGAGATGCAGAAACTGCTTCTGTTGTCTTTTGTTAAGAAGAGAACTGGGTCATCTGAAAAGTGGGGCGACTGTGCCCTGTGTCTCTACGGCCTCACTCACCTGTAATCCTGATTTTAAGTGGTGGGTGCCATATTGACCCATGTCATCACCGTGTCTGGATATTGTTTTGACAAAATATACCTTGTATGGGAATTTAAGGGGCAGGAGCTTGTCATCAGAGTGGAAAGAATGGGCCGCCACTGGCCTCTTCCTAACTCCTGGCCAGGTGACAGTAGCAGTTAGCATCTGCTTTTATTCCAAGGTTGAAATGAATTAATGTGTTTGAAGTACTGGAATTCCAAAGTGGCTCATGAGATGGGCCAGTAATGAGGAAACAACACCCTAGAAGTAACGAGTTTCCTGGTTCTCTTGGGTCAAACTTGGAGGCAAATGGCCAGCGCCCTGTGGTTTCGAGGCAGCCTTCGACACCATCTCTCCCCCCTCCGTGGATCGGCATAAAGAGGAGCTTGTGGCTGTGTTGAGAGCATGTGTTTTGCACATCATCATTGCCAGATGCATTTCAAAAGCTTCAAAAGAATTGACTTGAAAAATCAAAAAAGAGATGTGTGCTCCAGTTATCTGAGGCCAGTTGGACGCCTGCCTTTTCCACCCCTCACAGCAGCTGCCAGGCCACAGAGCCTGTTTTGTGAAAGATCCTCAAGAAACAATGAGGGAAAACAGCTTCTGTTTGATTAGATTAGATCAATTTATGTGCCTTGGGGAGGGGCCTGGTGGCCGGGCCGCGGGGGGAGGGGTGGCTGCCTCCCCGGCCTGCGCGGCTCCCTCGGTGAGTAATGGAGCTCCGGGCTGGAATCAGGAAGGGGGAGGGCGGGCTGGGGGAGGAGCGAGTGGAGGATTTCTGCAGTCTGTCTGGAGAGCTGCCGAGGTTTCCCAGCCAAAAAAACAAATAAAAATAAATAAAAGGCAAGTGCTGAATGACACAGATTAT
The DNA here is from genome assembly GCA_004025085.1 of Thryonomys swinderianus. NCBI lineage: Eukaryota > Metazoa > Chordata > Mammalia > Rodentia > Thryonomyidae > Thryonomys > Thryonomys swinderianus. Next base: position 28,865 of record PVIC010012582.1, read on the forward strand.
GATATTAAAAAGGGATGCCATTGAAACGGTGCCCTGGATCCCGCTGTCACTAGGGGTGGGGCGTGGGCGGGGAGAGAGCGGAGCGGGGAAGTGAACCTGACAGGCCGGGACCCAGAAGTGCGGACAATTAAACTGTGACCGTCCTCCCACCCTCCCCGGCTCGCTAGGAAATCTGTAACTTGGATTTTTCTGCATTGCAGGTTGGGGAAAAGGCAGGGAGAAGAGCTGGTCGGTCTGCTCTTTTGCTTTTTCTCATTTTAATTTATCAAGCTGGGAAAGGGGTGGGGGGAGAGCCCGGCTGAGACCCCTCCTCTCCGGTGTTCGATTCCCTCGCAGGCACATAAATAACCCTCTCTCCGGCGGTCTCCCCTCCCCCTCGGCCCCTTCGCCGCCCGGCCGTCCTATTGCCGCGCGGAATCTGCACTGCCGCCGCTTGCTTATTACGTACAGGGGAGGATTGTTGACAAGTGCTCCGGAGCCTGCCTCACTGCGCTCTTCCTCCCTCCTCCCTCCCTCCCTCCCTCTGTCCTTCTTCCTCTCTGTCTCTCTGCAATGATCCGGCTCTGAGGATGGCTGCTCCACGGGTCTGTCAGGTGCAGTTTTTGGTGGCTTATCTTGAGGAACCTGGGATAGAAGGTCTGTTCCTATCAATAAAATAAAAACCAAATAGCTCGAGATTTGTTTCAGGCTGCTATGGCTTTTGTTGGAGAAATAGGCCTTTGTGGGTTTCCTTGCTGGGGTCCTGATTAAATCCATTATGGATGGCAAGGTGCTATATGTGTGTATATATGTCAGTGGTATGTAAAAAGTGTTGCGATTTGTGTAATATTAATATTCTTTTGGCTTTGATAGCCTCCCTAGGGGCAATGGTGGCTCCTGCAAAGGCACTGTGGAAATTTACAAGAGAGAATTAATGTCGCTCTTAAAGCATTAAGCTCTGTTGACCATTTTGGCCAAATCTGCAGTTTTAACCAGGCTCGTATAAATGTAGACATTTCTCTAGGGACAGAACGCCATCCAGCTTTAGCTGATCTCTTTCTTTTATTACCAATTTATGTGATCATTTCCCAGCATTTAAAAATAGATGTTTGATTAAAGTTAATTAGTTCATCCTTCCCCAAGCTCTCTGGTTTTCTTTATAAACAGCATGTTTGGTTTCATTTCCCCGAATCCTTTCTTTACCTCTTCTTGTCTCCTTCCCTCAAAAGATGGAGGAAACTGAGGCATGTAAATGGAGATTGAGGCCTCAGGTAATTCTCGGTTAGACCAAAATGCTTTGTACTGGGAGTACTCTTCATTCTTCTTCCGTATGTTTGTGCATTAGCCTGCGTTTGTATCACTGTATCAACACAGATGGGTGTTCAGTGCCATCAATTTTAGGTGCCTGAGACCTTTGCCGATTCACGGCCCCACATTCCTATAGTCCTGCTTCTGTCTACGTCCATTGTACTTCAGGGTTGGAAAGACTCGGCTGTGCAAGGCTGTAGGCCTCTCGGAACTTGTTTTCTGGCAGCCGGTTTGGTTAGGACTTTCAATGTTTAGTATATTCATCTGAAGAGTGGGTTGAGGCCAACAAGTTAATAAGGAAACCAGAGGAACTGCAGTTTCTCCCAGTCCTACAATCCTAGAACTTCCCACTGGGCATTTTACGTTATAAAAGCAGCTACTCAGGCTTTGAGGTTAAGGTACCACTCTTTACCCATAGGTTTCTGCGTAGGGCAGGACAAATAGCATGTGGGATTCTGCCTGTGTATCATCACAGCTTAAGACACAAGTTGCTGACTTTATGGGGTGCTTGTTGATTGCAGTGTAAACCATCTTTGCCTGTTTTTAGAGATCTTTGCTAAAATTAAAAAAAAAAGATTTTATTTGGAGACTGATTTTTTGTGGGGTAAATTGAATGATGCCCAAGCTTTAAAGACCTATACACAAGTGCACCTTATAATTACCCAAAGGCAGGAAATACCATCAACTATCTGTCAGCATGCTGTGTATGTATGTGGAAATCTCTCTTCGAGAAGGGCAGATTCCATGATAGGTAAGATGGCATGGTAATTTATATGAACGAAGGGTTTTGAACAAACTTGTCTCACTTTTTTTTCTGTTGTTTTGTTTTTAATTCTCTATCAGCCTTGTGTTTCTCAGTACTTCACACGATGCTTCATTCCTGTGCTCTCGACGAAGCCATTGTTCACAGCTCGTTCTCCACACTGGCCTCACCCCAGCTTGGCTTTTTAAACATTTTTGGCCAGAATGGGGAAGAGGCATCTTTTGACCCCCTGGAGGTGGTCAGCCCTCAGCCTCTGCTGGGCAGCTCTTCTTAATTAACCAAAGAGTCCAAGGAGTCAAATACTTTTTGGCGCTTACCTGCTGCTAGCCTGGTAGGCATATGTTTGACTGGTTTGTCAATATGAAATTAAAAGGGTATTGAGAAGGGGGATGGACCAAGAAGAGTTGTGGCCTGGGAGCGTAGAGTTTAGGTGAGGAGGTGCAGAAGTAGAACTAATCACCGTGGAACATAGTAGGTGTTGAAAATTTGGTCAGTGTTCTTCAACATATTTTATTTGCTGACACCATACATGCCATGGTAAGCGCGGAAAACGGGTGAAAGAGGCAAGAATATAGGGAGTACCGACTTTGACCCAAAGAAATGATGAGTTAAGCCCAAATGGGAAGTGCAGGATGCTCATGGTTGTGATTGTAGAGTCTAAAAACTCCAAGGTTGGTTCAGAAGTCTTTCTTGAAGATCATGGGTCCTTCCTACTGGGATTTTGTTTGTTTGGGTTACATAAAGCTCATGTGAAAGCTTTGGTGTTTTATGATTTTTTTGTTGGAGCCTGTCCCTGAGGGAAGAGTATTTTCTGTCCTTAAGAGTATTGCTTAGGAAGTAGGAATGGGAGAGCTTAATTGTCTTTCAAGTATTGGTCATGCCAAGGGGGAAAGGGGGTCTACCCACCCAGAACAGGGCCTCTTACAGAGACAACAGCGCCCCCCCCCCCCCGCCCCCGTGACTTTGCTAGACTTTTCTTCATGGCCGAAGGTGGAGAAATGCTAGGGGGCTCCAGGGTCGCAGACTTCTTTCTTGATTCTGAAAATGGGATGCCAGATATTTTCTGGCCTACCCAGTGGCCCAGCTTTTCAGTGTTTATGGTTATCACATTTTTTTTAAAAAATCTAACATCTTTTCTCAAAAAGATAGTGGGTATATGAGGGAGTCAGATTTCCAAAGAACATCTTTTAGACAGATTGTGGTGATCTAAGGGTTTTTTATGGAATGACCACATAAATCAGTGCTTATATCTATTAATATAATTTGGGGGTTGAGGAGCTAAATGAACAAAATTTGTGTTTGCCCCTGGAGCTTGTATCTGTTTTGAGGGGTAATGGGCAGAGGAGATGTTGATTACACTTTCGTGACTGGAGTAGCCATCTCCGTAACGGATTGGAGAGTAGACAAAAGGGAGCCCCAGACTGCTGAGGGGCCATTCTCATGAGAGAAAAGGATAATTATTTTCCTCAGTTTGAGTATGAAGCCATTTTTGTTTGTGCCTCATTGACCATAAGTGAGCCACCGACATTGTGCCTCGTGATCGTCATTTGTTGCCGGCCGCACGAGTGTGTTGATCTGGTGACCATGACAGTGGGCGGGCCTGGACGCGATTCTGTAGACCCCCTGCCCTGACACCTCTTGTCCTGGACCCTGGCCTCTGTTGGAGGCATCACTGCAACCTCAGTGTGTAGGATTGGGGTTAATTTCCACATTCCTGTCAGCCCCAGGGAGCTGGCCCAGCATCAGAATGCTTACACTGTTCAAAAAACAGACAATCCAATTTTCCTTAACACAAGCTTTTATTTTTTGCTGGTAATGGCGGCAAAGCACGCATTCTGATTACCTCAGAGAGGGACTCTACCAAGAGGGCTGCTTTTATAATTTTCCTCCCAACTTGGTGTCGTGTGTGTGCACATACACACACACACACTGAGAAATTGCTGCTGGAAATGAAAGCTCCCTTTGGATGCTTGTCTGTTTAATATGTAATGCGATACCCTGTCTCACAGTGACAGAGTGACAGACGGCATTGGCTCTGTAACACCCAATCACCTTTTGTGCATGGCTTCCACAACAAAGCTAAATACAGCGACTCTCCCTAATATGCTAATAAGTTTGGTGTGCTCCAGATGTTTGAGAAACACTGGAATAGCTTCAAAGTCCTTCTTGTTTCTCCTGTCTTTTTTAACGCCTTTTTAAAATCGGAGTTGGTTTTGTGGAGTGGGAGACCTTGGATTTTCCTTTGGTTTGTATTGTCATTTATTTGTAGCTGATGGAGACTTCTTAGCATCTAGAGCAGTATACAATTATAAGAACTGCATACTCCAGTCCCCTCTTCCCTTTCAGGTGTTAGAATCATCTAAGGCCCAAAATGTCTGTGTTTTGAAATCTAGAGCTCAAATCAATTGCTTACAGGTTACTTAGCTGAAGGAAGCGTTGGCCTAAGTTGCGTTTTCAGTTTTCCTGGCCTTCTTCAGGCAGGGAGGCAGCAGGGAGGTAATCATACTTAAAATACTTCCAGTTTGCAATGGGAAATCTCAGTGCCCTTTTCTCTTGCTGTTCCAGACTCGGAAAGAAGCTTGTTCAATTGCATTTCCTTGTGCAGCCTTTGGAAGGCTTTTCATTTGCTGCCAGCTTGGGAAACAGAACAAACAGCTTCTGAATTTGCAGAACCTCTGGTGGCAGGGTTCTATTGTGTCTCATTTCTTGGGTGCTGCGTCTTGATGGCCAAGTGGTGTCCTGGATGTGACACTGCTCTTGTCAGCTGATGGTGTCTAGTTGAGGTTGCAGGCACAGTCCTCGAGCTGTCTTTATCGCAGTGATTTGGAATTTTCAGCTCATATTTACTGCTTTTGTGAAAGACAATAGACATGGTTTAAGTTCAACCCACTGAATATTAATAGTGGAGAAAGAACAAATGCTAATGGGAGGAGATGGAATCTGCGGACCATTCAATTTCCTCTGTTTAACCTCCTCCCTTAACAAAGGTTTGTGTTGGTTGGGGGAGGGGCTTGGAAAAATAAAAAATGGTTTGAGTATGTGAAGGAGGGGTTGTTATTTCATTATTTCCTGTTGGCTAAAAATAATAATTTTAAAAGCTGGTGGCAGGGCTGTGTTAATGCAAAGAAAAGGCAGTGCACGTTAGTTCCTCTGGTGCTGTGTAATGGCCTTCCTGGCCTGTGGCATCATATTTGTCTTGCTGACCCTGCTGTCCTAGATTAAGCAGGCTGTGGATTTGGTTTAAAACATTCAAAAATGGGGGAAAAAAATCAAAGTGAGAAAGAATAATAGAGATGTGAGGAAACGGGGAGTAGATTTGAGGGGGGGGAGCCCTGGCTTATCCAACCGTGTAGACTGTTGAACTAAAAATAAATATAAATTTTCTCTCTGAGCTGTTACAAACAGAATGGAGGTGCTCAGGTGGAGCAAGTTGATCATTTGCAGAACAAAGTCAGTGTTACATCCACATAAAGGGGGGGGGAGCAGTGGTCCTTTAATTTGCATAGCAGGCAATTAATTCTCTGTGTATGGCCCCTGTTGGGAATCCGGAGGGGGAATGAATCCGGCAGCAACCCTGTTCAGCTCATCGCTCACTGCCATTCCATGCAGTGGGTGGGGTGAAGCATGGTAGGCTCCGAGGATTCTAGTCTGAGAAGGCCAAGGGGACACAGTGAAGTCACTGCTGTTAGCCTTTTGATGTGCTCCGTCATGCCTTGGAGTCAGTGGCTTCTTCGCTCCTCTGCCTCACATTGAGCTCACAGTAACGTTGCCAGCTATTTTCCATTTTCATTTTCATGTTAAGATCTGTTCATGCAGTTTCCCTGAATATGTACTTAGATATTTGTTTCGGGGGCATTATAAGCCTTTTTTATGCCAAGGCTTTTTAGACATGAACATTTTCTCCAGCCTATTACTTTTTGAGTCTGTGTTTATCATATCAGTGGACTCTTGCAACTTGCTGATGAGTGTCATAAGCAAGCCTGTACCTTGACAAGACTACTGGTTAGGTGGAAGGACGCCTGGCTGTCAGAGCTTCGCTGTGGGCATTTCTCTGAAAGTTCTAGCTGACACAGTGGGATCATGCTGTGTCATCTGGGATTAATCCATACTTGGCCTACAGCTTTCTAGTACCTAGGGCAAGTAGATCTTCCCTAACCGTAGATGTAACCCTATCCTTGCAGAAGTGCTTCTCGAGATGTGCTCCTCACCAGCTTTGGCGTTACTTGGGAATGTTAGGATAGGACCAGCTTTGGGGTCAGGCCCGCTTGATGATTCTCATGCTTGCTCAAGTTGGAGAAATGACTGTTCTTCCTATCCGTAAGGACAAGATTAAAGCTGTCAATACAGTAGCTTAACTTTCTCATGTTCAATGCATTATCCGCTCATTCAGTGCCTGCTCAGCAGTTACTTAATATCTTAGTATATTCTAAAAGGCTGAGGTGCATTTCTACCCATCTTCACCTAACAGCACCTCATCCTTTCCAATTTTTTCCATGATTTGAACATAGCTTCATAAGAGGGTTTCCTTTTTCTCCATGACTATTGCTTTTGTGTTTAAGTGTATTACACATCCTGTCTTTCCTGTTTTCTGTATTGCTGACCTTTGGTATTGGTATCTGGTATTGATTCATATTCAGTAGTCCTCCCCTATCACTCACTGGTCCTTGCTAAATAAATTGCAACATTTCTTCTTGCACACAGTGCTGAATGAACCATACATGCAATTGTTTGTCTTTCACGAGAATTTAGATTTTGTTGGATTATGTCGTATCTCCTGACAGTACAGTAGGTGTTGTGCAAAATAAATTTAGATCCCTCCCTCTTTGCATTCATCTTCCCTACTATATTCTCTTATGTATGTAAACATAGTTGGAAAGTTTGAATTCTACCAAGAATGCATTTATAATTACGGTGCACCATTTTTTTTGGGGGGGTATACTTTATAACCCAGGGTCTTTTTCTAACGTGTTGAAAGTGTTGCTTGTCTTATACTACTGATTGGGATTTCCCCTTCCATCTCTGCATTAGTTCTCTAAAGTACTGCTAATGAGTAGAGATAATACTTTCTTTTTTATTTCTTTGAGACAGGGTCTTGCTTTGTAGTTCAGGCTGGCCCTGAGCTCACTATGGAGCCCAGGCAAACCTCGAACTCAGCAATCCTCCTGTCTCTGCCTCCCGAGTGCTGGGATTACAGGCGTGAGCCACTACTCCCGGCACTGTGGTATGAGGTATTGATTGCTGGTGGGTGTGAGTCACCATGCCCAGCATTGTGGTATGTGGTTATAGAGATCAAACTCAGGACCCTGCGCTTGTGAGGCAGGCGCCGGAACCACTGAGCTGTATCTCTGGCCCCATACTTTTCCTTTTTGAGAGCTACATTCAAAGAAATTAAACAGGTGAAATTAATTTCAATGTACTTGACCTAGAACATCTGAAATATTTGCACATTTAATAGAAGTAAAGTTAACGAAAAAGGACAACTCAGTTTTAAAACTAAAGTTCAGTAAAATTAAAAATTCATTTCCTTATCCAGTCTACCTGTTTCAAGTTTTTGATAGCTATAGTTGACTAGTGGCTACTGAGACACACAGTATCTCTCTTATCTCTGAACTGTTGTTTGTTTGGTTTGGTTTGGTTTTGTTACCAGGGATTGAATTTAGGACCTTGTGCTTGGGGAGGCAGGTGCAGTGCCACTGAGCTAAATCCCTGGCCCTTATCTCTGAAATGTTGTCCACACTACTGTCCTTGAATTCGTAGGTTTCTGTACTGTTGGATTTCTTATTTTTCTTTTTGTATCATGGTACAAGCTTCCCACAATTCTTCTTTGGGCAACTCATTGTCAGTTCTTCATTGTCATATGCAGTTTAAACCTCATTTGTGTAGGTCAGTAGTTGTGAAATTTTATATACTTCACTGTGTAGATTTCCTATCTGAGGTTATTACTCATTCTCTGAAATGATGTCAAATAAATAAGTAAATAACTGGGGGCAGCGCATGCATATTAGGACAGGCCCAGGGCTTTGTTGCTTCACTGTACTGTATTCTTTCAGAACATGCTGGCAAACACTGTATGTAGAATACTGTGCCTCAAAGTCTTTCGACCATTACAAGCCACCCTTCCTTTAATTGAGATAATACAGTTTAATTCAGGAAGTGAAGTGGAAGAAAGGTTGGAAGAATGAGCATGTGCATGCCAAACACACACCCAAAGAAAAGAAAGAGGAAAAAGTCAAGGGGTCATCTTGTACTAGTGGCTTCTGGGATAAACACTTGTCCCATGAAATTACAAGTATTATGCGCTGAGCATTGCTGCTACCACCCGGTTCTGAGGCCCACAAAGCTGGTCCTTGCAGTGTGGTTCTGGGATGCTGATGTAGTGGAATCTTCTCATCAACAGAACTTACATTGCACCTGCATGTGCAAAGGAGTCTGTGCAGTAGATAGGCTTTTATATCAGCTGCTACTCACTAGTTTGGTCTTACTGCTTGCTAATTAAAATAGTTCCACATCACTTAGTAGTTGCTGTTTCTAGAGCCCTCTGTGGCCCTGCAGTCCCCACCCTACGATTCATTTTTGTCCCTAGAAGCATATTCATCCTCACCAAAGGTGGAAACCCTACAGTCTTAGAGAGTCCTTTGCCTTTGAGAAGTCCTATGGCAAGTTCAGTTAAGTCTAAAGTAATGGGTGGTTATGAAGAGAAAATAGTGTATATTAAGATTTTTAGTTTGTGTCGAAGATGTAGGTACAAGATAATGTTCGTTATTGTGTGGCATGTACTGTTTCCTGAAGGAAATTCCTAAAAGGATCTCAGTATCTGTGGAATAAATATTTAACGTTCAGAAACAACTAGTTTGACTTGATAATAATTGATACTCCTTTCTATCCTTCAGGCACTAGAGATGTTTACACACATTAAAATAGAACCCTAAATTATACGTATCATTTGCTTCCACATTTCTGCTTGGATATCCTACTGTTGAAATTACTTCCTTGTTAGACCTTTCACTCCTTAAAAGACCTTCAACAGGGTACAGTTTTATTGTTCTCTGTCCATTCCAGAGGTGTGTGTACTTGAAAATTTCTCTTGTACCCACAGTCTTGTCTGCCTTCAGCAACACATAGAAACAATGGTGGTAAAGTGCTGCTTCCTGATGCGATGTATTTAAGTGTTTGTCCCCTTTTCTCACCTGTAGGGCTCCTTGGTAATGACCAGTCTAAGGGATTAGGACCAGCGTCAGAACAGTCAGAGAATGAGAAGGACGATGCATCCCAGGTGTCCTCAACTAGCAACGATGTTAGCTCTTCAGATTTTGAAGAAGGGCCGTCGAGGAAAAGGTTAGTACCCAAGGCTAAAAGTACCGGTACATTAATTAAACCAACCAGGGATGGCAAACTCAGGTTCCAGCTTATGCCACATAGGAACAAATGTGGGGCCCCTCATGTAGTGTCTTAAACTTCAGAGAGGAGTCAAAGTTACAGGATTCCTAAATATTGTCTAGTAATAATAAGATGAATACACAAAAATTTCTTCAGAGTGAACAAAACAGTGTTCCCACTATAAGAATTGGTTGAAGAATTCCCAACTTTGATTAATCTTGGTCTGAAATGTCTTGTTGATTATTATTTAACATTAATGCTAATGTATTATCAGATGATATTTTTAGCATCTTCTAAAGAGAGGTGCTTATAAAAATCTGAAGAATGAATTGTGGTATTTTTGAAATTGGCTTTTCCTTAGCAAGAAAGTAGAATTTTCATTGTATCCATTTTAAATACGTTGATTCGACCAAGTTGTGATCGTGGAATTGTTTTCAAGCTCACCAGCAATGTTTTGTATCTTTCCTACCTAAACCTAAGATAGTTTGGTAAGAAAGTTGACTGTTAGTTTCACATGTGTTTGCTGTAACATTACATAATGATGGCTTTGATTGGGTATATAGAAAACCCTTTGCTGATACTGGCTCTGTTTCATATCTTCAAAAGTTTTCTCTTTTTACCTTTAGAATTTTATATTTTGTCATGTTTGTTGTCCTACTGTTTTCCCATCCTTCATGACATCTCGGAATCTCAGCTTATGAGAATGGGGATATTCTTTGGTCTCATGTTCCTTGACTCTTCCGCAGAATATAGGTACTTTTGTGAAATAATTTAGATTTTAAAAATTAGGAGGAAAAGACTGGCCATTTGTAGATATGTGTGGCTTTTGGGTCTTGCATTTTTAGGTACATAGCTCAGATCCTTAGTTTTCTTTCCTTCATCGCGAAATGTCTGTTAAAAAGCTCAATACTTGAGTGTATGTTAACTTCATTCTTAATTTCTCAGTCGCATTAGTTGTATCTCAGATGCTATTAGATTTGTTCTGAGTATAGTTAACCATACATAAGATGGACATTTGAGTGTAGTAGGCTTTATATGTTAGACTACTCTTTTAAAAAGCATGTCTCAGTAATGATTGCAGATATGCCATAAGAAACTTTCCCTCTTCTCCAATTTGAAAAATGGATGATCATGAGAAGGGAGTGCAAGGACGTTATAAATAAAACAATCTCCTTGGTAAATACGTAGCACTTTGTGATAGTACTGCCTGTGTTCTGCAGTACAAGTGCATCTTCCCATGTACGGCACTAACTTTCTCTTCTGTTGGGGAGCAGAGTTGTATGCATTTGTGTTTGGGGGTGGTAACACTTGTAGCAGTGTGATGGATCCTCTTCCCT
>PVIC010012583.1:0-39355 GCA_004025085.1 Thryonomys swinderianus
CACACACACACACAAACATACACACATATTTCCTTAGATCTAGTAGAAAGACAGGATAAAGGAGAAAAAGATCAAAACAGAAGTCATTGTGATGATCTTGTCAATTTAACTGGATTAAAAGTCTCCTGGAGAGATCATTAAATCACATGGTAGTAAGCTTAATGGCAGAAATCAATCCACAAATATTAATAGCTCAATGCTATTAATAGGTAGGCCTCAGTTGGAGGAAGTGGGACCCTAGGGGCTGCCTTTGGAGAATAAGGTTCTTCCCCTATGCGTTGCACCAGGGCTGACATGAAATGAACCATTGTTTTCCACTATGCCCACCTGTCACGATGCTCCCACCTTGTAGGCACCTGAACACGAGCCAAACCCTCTGAAAGTGTAAGCCACTTTAAACTGGTCCTCCTCTAGTTGGGAATCTTTTTGTTGTGCCACAACAAAAGAAACGCTGATTAATATAGGGAATGCACGGGATAAAAACAAATCATGAAGAAAACAGTATATCTAAACATTACTCTTTCAGTATCTCAAAGCAATGTGAATACATTGATGTCACATGTTGAGATCAAGTGTATCAGATAAGAACAAAACAAAAATACAACGACAGTTCAATCCCCAGTACCACACACACACACAAAAAAAAATGGAAATAAATATAACCATCAAACTCTAATTTAGAAACCTGGTAAAGTAACATTAATATTAACAAACAACATAAAACTCAAAGTAAGAAATATTAAAAGATAAGCACTGAAAAATTGAGTAAAAGCACTGAAGAGTAGGAGAGAACAATTTCCAAGTTTTACTCACTTATATCTTCAGTGATCATAGAAGAGTTACTATTAAATCTATTTTATTCAAGAAAAGAGATAGAATTTCCATTTCATTTTCTTAATAAAATACTAGATTAATAAAAACATGAAGAAATATAATTTTCAGCCGTAGATGTAGTAAGCCTAAATAAAATGTTGGCCAATTAAAAACTAAACTCCGAAAACTATGATTAAATACAGCTTAACTCTACAATGAATTGTTAAATGTCAGAAATATAATAATAAAAGAATAGACAGACTGACCCTAAAAATCACCACAAATATTGACTCCAGATAGCACAACTAAGCTTAACAAAGTAGGGCTTAGTAACGATTAAAGCTCAAATAGAAAACATGAGTCTGATTTATGAAATACCATACATATTTCACTGATATACAGTCAAACATCACAGTGCCACTGAATAATATTCCAAATGAAGATGGTCCAGTCTATATTTCTGTATATTCCTGCAGACTACTTTTGAGAGTGGAGATTAGAATATGGCAGATTTGGACAATGATAAAACTTGTAGCAATAGGACTTGAGCAAATTATTTGTGAGATAGTTTATGTGATAAACTAAGACACCTGAACCCTAATGAGGATGGAGAAATCTCTTGGACATGTCAGAATATCCCAGGGATAAAAAATAATAAAACATAGTGTCAGGCCCTGAGGTATGAGCAAGAGGAGCCTGGAGTGTTTTAAATGACTAGATGGATAGTTGATGATGTGTCAGTTTAGTGAGGTCAATATTCCTGAAATCACCTCACGTTTTATCTCTTTCATCTTGTATCCCGCAGGTAATCCACGCACAGCTTTTTTGGTTCTGTCTCCAAAAAATTTCCCAATGTTATCACTTCACCAACTTTGCAGCCCTAGTGTCATCTTCCTGGACCTCCACAGCAGCCTTTCATCTGAATCACATTCATACTACGTGTCTCTTTCCACACAGGAACCAATGAAATGCATCTCACCATAGCGTCATGCTTCTGTTGTGCCCTGCTTCAATAATTTAACTATACATATAGGATAACATATAAAATATTATACATATAAGCACTACTACTTTATATTTCTATGAGAAGCTAGAAAATTAATGATTCATTGAAAAAATGACCTGGGCATTTTGGTAGTGCTAATGAGATTTAAGAGCCTGGAATTGTTTGGTAAAACCTTCCACCACTTTTGAAGTGTGTGTGTAAGTGTGTGTGTGTGTGTGTGTGTGTGTGTGTCTGTGTGTGTCTGTGTATCTGTGTAACCTATGGAGATAGTTGGTGGCATTATTTTACCAGTTTATTCCTTCTAATTATATTTTTGAGAATATAGTTGCAACCTTCAAGAAATAATTTAAAAATGCATTACTATTTTCCATTTATTTCCCAGCTTGAACAATAGAGATTATGCATTATAGACTGTGCCCTCTCTCTCTTTTTATTTCTCTCTCAGATAAATACTTAGACAGAAACATAGAGATTTCACTATATAAAATATTTCCCATTGAATTATCCATAATCCAATATCCCTTCTCAAAGAACATTATTTAATGTTTGTGTTTCCTTTTTATGGGATATGAAATAATTGTAAAATGCAAATATGAAGACAATTTGAACACATAGTGTAGTATTTATAAGTGTGGTTAGTGAAATACTGCCTATGAGACTTCATTGATATCAAACCTTCATCCTCTACTAAATCATTTTTCTGAGACCTAGTATGTCTTTTCTCCTGATGCCTTATTCTGTCTTTTAGAGAAGGTTTCATTAATGTAACTAGATAAACTTATTCCTAGGTATTAAATTCATTTCCATCAGATCAGTAGATTTAAGAAGACAATAGAAATGAAATTTAAAAGATAAACATCACATTCTTTAATGTGCAATGTAAATATGCCATGATATGAAAGTTAATTTTTGAAATAGATATCAAGGGTAAGATTAAGTTAAATTTATTTTATCACAATTTGTATGCTATCACCAGTAACATTTCATGCGTTATTTCTCCACGAACTTATAAATTCCCATACACTTCTCTCATTTATATTTAAAATTATATAAATGTATATACTTCTTAGAGACAATTAAAATGATAGTTACTATGACACTAATGCTTTTGAAGGAAAGAAATGCTATCCACAATAGAAGAAAAAGCATTTTAAAGAAATTCAATACTCATTTCTCTAACAAATCATATATTAATAATATAAAATTACAATATATTGGAGATGAACACATTGCAGATAAACACATTCTGATATTCTCCTAGTAAAAAATGTTTTTCATTTTTACCAAAATATATAAAAATAAAGATACATCTATGCATTTCTCTATATTTTCCTTCAAAGATTACTGTAAAGCATTAGTCTTCCTCCTAAATATTTAGTTAAATCACAGCTACCTGCTTAAATGGAAAGCAAAGTAACACCGACATCCCTAAATAAAACACATATTCTATACTGTTATATTGTACTGTTATATTAATGCTGTAATGATAGAGAAAAACAAAATCAGGGTACTGTTTGCTTGCCTGCTGTAGATTCATGTAAAATATTTGTTTTCCCTTGTGTTGTTTCCTTAACCCTTTGAAGTTGATAGCTGTCAATCTGTATTTACTGCTTGTTTCTATTAACCTCAGAGACAGAACATCCTGCTTACCAGAATTTCCTTCACTTGCGACTGTACCATTAACAGCAACTGTGACTGCTTAATCAGGCTGATGAGGTAACGGCTGTAGCGTAACTGAGGTCACTGTCAAACGTCGAGCAAGGCTTTAGTACCTTTTGACCTTATCTGTAAGTATATATTTATCTCTCTTGTTTTACCCTGATTCCGTGCCTCCGTGTGTGTGTGTGTGTGTGTGTGTGTGTGTGTGTGTGTGTGTGTGTTTTCCGATTCCCATAATATCTGGTGAGTTGGGCCAGGAATCGAGGAGACCACCCCGGTGGAGAGAGTGGTGCTCTGGTTCCTCGGGGGAAATGAGGCACGCCCCTGGGATCTTCCGGGGTTCCCCTTCCAGGATGCTGAGACTGGTTTTCTGGGTGCGGATCGCCCGAACCTGGAACGGAGAGGACGGAAAGAAGGCTGCTCTGAGACTGTTCAACTCCGGGGTGAGAAAGCCCTCGGGAGGCCCTTCAGTTGGTAACCTCTGCTTTTGCTTTGGTTTTGAATTTGGGTAAAGAAAACGCAAAGGCCTGATCACGCTCTGAGTTTTGCTGTTTGTGAGGGGAGTGATGCCTTCAGTCTGTTTTTGTGAAGGTGGTGACACCTTCAATTTGTTTCTTTGATTTCTTTGGAAGGGGATCCAGGATGTAACGTGATAAACTCTTGCGTGAATGTGTGAGTGAAAAAGAATTGGATAGAAGAGTGAGTGAAGAGAGCTATGAAACCATTATAGGCAGCCTTGTTCCTGAACCAAGACAAAGGGAGGGGCCTTTGTGCTTAAAGTGCCCTCTCTGAGCCACCGGGTCCGTGCCGGTTCTGTCCCACGATTCCATGGTCAGGGTTAGCAAAAGCACAATGGTGAGACTTAAGGTTCGTCTTAGCCTGAATGGATCTTTAAGTGACTGAGAGAGCCGAGGCCAGGCAGGCAAGCGAGTGGTCACTGGCTGTGAATAACACCCAACCTTTGACTTGCGTCTTCATTCAAGGAAATAAGTAAATTTTAATTTTAACCATGAGGAATGCGAACATAAAAGCAACTGTAAAACCAAATGCCTATTAACAGTTAATCTGGCCACAGACAGTACCTCTGTGGACATCAGAGCCAAGCGTGGACATAAGAAAGGTTAGGAACAGAGTGGCCCAGCAGGCCTGTATTGATGAATTCCCCCGTGCAGACCCCTGGTATGATGTATGCATGAATCCAGCTCTGAGGCTTGGGTTGCGTGCTATGCAAGGGCAAGCCAAACTCTTGGCACTGAAAAAGGGCATGAGCCCCGATGAAGGAGTAGAAACGAAGACCGAGGATATGTTCGATTCACCCCTACTTACCAATTGAGGGCAGCAAGAGCAGGTCCTCAGGCCCGGTGTATGGCAGAGAATGATCAACCCCCTGCCTGTAGCTATGGCACCCCCAGCCCCTCAAGAGGTTACCCCCATAGCACACAGGGCGAGATGAGCAGAGCAGATACCAAGCCCCCAAATGCCCTTAAGAGAACACCTGGCAAAGGGAGGCATTGTAGTTAACATATCAGTTCCTCTGATCTGATAAACCGGAAGAGACGCCTTGGCTCGTCTTTCACTAAAGACCCTACAACAATGCCTGTTGTTTGATTCTATCTTTGCCACCCATTGCCCACTTCAAGGCGTTGCAGACAACTGAGGAGCTACAGAGAATTTTAGGGGAGATTAGAAGCGTTAATGCCCGTCATATGGCAGCAGATATACAAGACCCAGCTGACTGGCATGAGCAATGATTCCTGGTGAGTAACCACCCAGAGTGGAGTCCCGGTACGGCGGGAGGAGAGAACACAGAAACTGTGTCCATTCCCTTAACCAGGCCAGTAAAGTAATGGTTATCGAACCCTAAAAAATGAGAAGTGTCACCGAGGTCGTCATTGAACACTGAGCACGACTTTAGTGCCATTGACCTTATTTGCAAATAGACTTTTATTTTATATTTCTTTCTTTACCTGATCCTATGCCTCACTGTGTTCTTTCTCCAACTCCTTTAACAGGAATACTTAAAGGGATATGACAAATCAGCTTACATTCCTTTTTTTTTAATTTACATTCTTGAAGCATGTGCTTAAGTGACAGAGACATAAACAAAAAGTCTGTTGAAACCGACCCTTCTTGACATTAAAAGTATGGCATAAATCATATTCTAACTAGATGATCAGTAAGGTAAGAAATGAATGATTTTTATCTAGAAATTCATTAATTAACACAGACACTTGTAGTCAATTAATTCATCCATACTCTAACAATGGTGTGGTAGAAATCTTGGATGATTCAGTAGTAAGAGATACAGCATAACATACTTATCAAACACAATTTGTGAGTGTGGTCAGAAAATGCTAATTATTTAATGCCATTTTAAAAATACTAATATTTAATGCCACAATTCTTTGCATATTCTAAAAAAAATGTCCTTTTGAAAGTCCTATTTTATGAAGACCAGTCTCACCTGGGCATATAAGTAGGCATGATGCTCAGTCAACATATTCTTTTAAGGCCTGAATGGCTATCTTTGTACATTTGAATTTGCAAAGAGAAATAATATAACATATTTTATAATTAAAATGTTGAACACAGAACAAATAAAGTTCCTTTTGAGTGGAAAGTTTAAAGTCTCACATGAGTGGGATATCTTTACATTATCTCTTAATTACACCTGTTATTATAAGAGGATACTATTCTATCCACACATAAAACAAGCAGGGAAATCAACATAGCCCATTTTCTATTCAATTAAAATAATGCACTATATCATTTCTTTTATCTTTCACCTGTTTCTTTTTTAAAGACTTTGCACTTCACATATGGTTTACAGTATCAGCACTCTCTTGGTATATAGTTTTAGTACTTATGGTCTGTTCTGAATTTTCCCAACCATACAACTTTTAGTAGCTGAAAGAACGCCAACTGAAAACCACTTAATGATAAAGCAGAATCATTATAAGAAATGCAAACCTCAGGATTTACTTTATCCAGACTGTTTTTGAAATTTTTATTGATCTGATTCTGCACAAAGATGAAAAGGTTGCATTATTTATCTAGCAGTGATTTTAGCATCCCACATAAGCAAGAGATCTATCCATTTTTAACTTTGATGATGAATTCACCTTGCACTTTACACTCTAAGCAACCCACTACTACCATTACATCAGTGATAGTGCAATAAAATGCCACCAAGAAAGAAGAACAGGGTTGCATGGTGTATGAAGAATTATGGGGGAAAAAAAGCAAAAATGTAAAAGAAGAGAAGGGAGGGAAAGATAAAAGACAGTAAAATTAAAATGTATTGTTCACTTCTACTAACTTCCAGTAGTGAACATAATCAACATGTACTAAAAATATAAACTAATATTTTTTATATTGAAAGGTAAGAGAACACTCAGGATTATAAATACTATAGATTTGACTGATTTTCACTTAAACACCAAGACAAAAACAATACCCGTGCGCATATATAGAATAAAATAATTTCTAAATATCTCCATATATTTTGAAGCTTTTTCCCTTTGATTCAAGTCCAGAAAAACTGTAGACTTCTTCAGAATCCATTATATAAAGATATTGCTAATAAAGGGGAGAGGGTCTGAAGATTACCACATGTAAGCAGGATTCAGATGGTTTTCAGTGCCACCTCCATGAAGCTTGCTTCTAGGAGACTTCTGCCCCAAGTGTTCTTGTAGCTTAAATGGAAAGAAAAATGGAGTGTTTGCAGAGAGAAATTATTTAGAACAGTGCTTCCTGATGGATAAGGTCTAACAAGGAGACAATTTTTTTCCTGAACTATTTCAGTGGAAAGAAACTTCGGAGCAAGAAATGGGTTCTCCCAAATTTTCACACAGACATTTCCCACTGTGGCTTTTAAAAAGGTGTTCTGCTCCCTGACAAAGAGGCCGTTTGTACGTCTGATTAAAACTACAGGTGAGAGACCAGCATGGTGCTGTAGATATTAATCAACGACATCAAACGATCTGCTATGCAAGACAATGAGTACTTCTCTCCAGTAGAGGAAAATAGAGCCCCAGCCCCATTGTTCCAACCTCTGTTAATCAATAAAGCATACAGAAGATCGCCTACACTTGAATATTTAACTGTTGATATATTTAAGAAGAATTTCACTTTTTTCTGCTTTCTCTTTTAAAATTACTGCATTCCCTCCTTACCCATTAGACATACTTTCACTTCCACATGTGCAGGTACATACTCCCTGCCCTATAAGTAAGAAACAAGAAAGATCTGCGAGCAGAACAAAGGGAACTCCACTGTCTCCTGCACATGATGAAGCATGTCCTTCTCTGTCACCAGTAGAATCTGACTCTGTTCTCCACTGAGATCCTGTGCACTGGCTTGGACAGCTCCGAGCTGACCACAGATGTCTCGTTCCTTTACAGCCTCCCTCACCGCAGTGATTCATGTTGAACTTGAACATGCAGGTTGGCATCTCTCTGCTGTGACAATGGTGATTTAGATATGTAATGCAGATGGAAGATGCAGGATAATGCTCTTCCTCAAAATACAAGGTCAATAAGAGCCGGGCATGGTGGCTCATGCCTGTAATCCCAGCACTTGGGAGGCAGAGGCAGGAGGATTGCTGAGTTCCAGGCTTGCCTGGGCTACATAGTGAGCTCAAAGCCAGCCTGAACTACAAAGTGAGACCCTGTCTCAAAAAAAAAAATACAAGGTCAATAAGTCTTAATAAAGTTTTAATCTTTAAATCATATTATTCAGAGCTTTCAGCCTTAACTGTTTGTAACTGTAAATTGTAACCTGCGAGTTTAGACCAGGTCAGCTACCATGTGTGGAATTTTTAAAATATTAATTCTAGGTATCCTTTAACATGTTAATCACAAGAATGCTCATCATGAGCTGGAGATTTAGCTCAGTGGTTCCAGCGCCTGCCTTGCAAGTGCAAGGTCCTGAGTTCAATCCCCGGGAACCACATACAATGCTGAGCATGGAGATTCATGCCCACCAGCAATCAAAACACATACCACAGTGCCAGGCATGGTGGCTCACACCTGTAATCTCAGCACTTGGGAGGCAGAGGCAGGATTGCTGAGTTCGAGGCTTGCCTGGACTACATAGTGAGCTCAGGGCCAGCCTGAACTACAAAGCAAGACCCTGTCTCAAAAAAGAAAAAAAGAATGCTTGTCATTTTACATTTAGACACTGTGTACCAAGGAGCATTTGCTATATTTAATAAATATCCAAAGTTTTATCATTGAGAAAAGCAAGTTGTGATAACCTCTTTACAAGCATGATCCTGATACATGTTAAGTGAAGTTGGTTTTACTCTGATAGGAGACTGTATTAGCATTCATAACTTCTCATGGAAATCAGGAATACAAATTGATTCTACAGTAAAACATTTCATTTGGCATGTCATTGGTGAAAATTAACAAGAGGTGAACCCTAAGTCATAAGGTGGAGCAATGAAAGCCCCATGGATCGCCATGCAGAATCCAAAGTCCCACGGAGCCCACTAGAGCCAAATGACATTGCTCATGTCACCACTAAAGACTCACACGAAAGCTATTGAGAAAATCAGATCAAAAGTAACACTTGTGTAAACGCACTGCGGAAACATCGAACCCATAACACAGTCTTAGGTATGTCGTATAGTTTCATCACAAAGTTTTAAAAGATAAGCATGTTTCATTTGTGAACCATGATTGTGGAATGTTTCAGCAAAACACAACGAAAGGCAGCAAGGAGAGCAAGACAAAACTAGAAATCTTCAAATATGATTAATATTAACCTGACGTTTTAATAGTTTATAAGAAGAGATGGGTTACTTGTAACAGTGGAATGAAATGAAATCCAAGTCTCTGTACATTGGGATATTTCTTCAGAATCTGGGTCTGCCCTTGAGATGCAGTCTCCAGGACGGATGTGTGTCACCATGAAACTGTCTAAATACACTTCTAACCGTTAAGTTTGTAGCCTCCAAAGCTGTCAAGAATGGACTCCTATCATTCATAAAGTACCTAGTTTTTGCTGTTCTGATATAGGAGCCTAAAATATCGTGTCCTGATCAACTGACTTAGATTTTTGTGTTCAACTTCCTCTTCTGAGATTGATTTCAATAATATATTTGCACTAAGATTTTATTTCCTAATGAAGTATGGTAGTGGTATAGTTGCTTATTTTATTCAAAAAATTAGTTTAGAATCTGATGGCATATTTTGTGTGATATATTAGTTACTGTCTGCTTTCCTTGGTATTTCATAAGATGTCTGTTCACTTATTTGCTGCACTTTTATTTAGCTGTGGCTTTCCATTTAATATGCTTAAGATGTGTGCCATGATATTCTGATATATGTCATGAAATAGTTTCTAAAAAGAAGCCTGTTATTAAGTCAATAACTTCACATAGTTATCTTTGTGAGCATATGGTAAGAACACATACTTTATTAAAAAAATTGCCAGTATATAGTAAAATATTTTTCTCATGTTAAATCAATATTTTTGTTCAGACACAAGATTTTAAGTGTTTCTCACATTATTGAAAATTATTGAGATATTTCACTTACACAGAAAGAAACAGCAGGGCTGGAGATTTAGCTCAGTGGTTCCAGCATCTGCCTCACAAGTAAAAGGTCCTGAGTTCGATCCCCAGTAACCACATACAATGCTGGGCATGGTGACTCACGCCCACCAGCAATCAATACCACATACCACAGTGCCGGGTGTCGTGGCTCACGCCTGTAATCCCAGCACTCAGGAGGCAGAGACAGGAGGATTGCTGAGTTCCAGGCTTGCCTAGGCTACATAGTGAGCTCGGGGCCAGCCTGAACTACAAAGTGACATCCTGCCTCAAAAAACAAAACAAAACAAAAAACAAAAAACAAAACAAAAAACAGCAGTGCTCTGTTTTCCAAGAGTGAACAGTTTTATAGGACTGACTTACAAAGTTTAAATCCAAGACCCTATGATCTTGGGCAAATTGTATGAATGTGATAGTGAAAGAGAGAAAAATAACAATGAAGATCCTTTATCTACAGCATAGAATCCATAAATATGACATGGTGTCTGGGTTTTAGATTCATTTATTCTGTAGATCTGGGATACAATTTCTTCTCCCAGGTTAATTCAAGTTTATAGTAAAATATGGACCTAGACTTTCTTAAATTCTGTTTTTCTGTCTGTCTCTCACTCTCTTTTTCTCTATTTCTTTCTCTGTCTCATTCTTTTTCTCTCTATATTATATATATATGTATTCATATTATATAATATATATTCATATTATATGTATTCAGTATGTATTCCATATGTTTAGAGAGAATTTTGTAGAAAAATTTTATTTGTAGAGGGAGATAACTTTCCTGGCATGCATGCGTTCATAGTTAAGAGAGTTACAATACTTACAATACTTTCACATTTTCCTTCTTAATGGTTCACATAAGTATCAAATCTGGAGAATTTATTTTCAACCTATTTATTGTACTTTATATTGAAAGAAATAAATACAAAATTGTAATTTACCTGGTGACATCATTATATAGTATTAAATATCAAAATGCTACACAAAAACAATTTTCAAACTTTCAATGTGCACTGCTCTAGTGGATAGCAGATTCTTTATAGGGAGAGATTTTCTTGGAGTTTGTGTGTCAAGCTTTTTTTCTTTTGCAACAGAGTCTCACTTTGTTGTTCAGGCTGGCCCTGAGCTCACTATGTAGCCCAGACAAGCCTCGAATTTAGCAATCCTCCTGCCTCTGCTTCCCGAGTGCCGGGATTACAGGTGTGAGCCACCACACCCGGCACTATGGTGTGTGGTACTAACTGCTGGTGGGCGTGACTCACCACACCCAGCATTGTATGTGGTTACCAAGGATCAAACTCAGGACCTTGCGCTTGCGAGGCAGGCACTGGAACCACTGAGCTAAATCTCCGGCCCTGTGTGTCAAGCTTTTGATACCTAGTGGCAACTGGCAATTCTTTCCCCATACAATGATAAATATTTGTTGACTAAAAGGATAAATAAGGAATATGGAGTAGGATAAATCAAAACAGTCAAAACTTTTATCTTTTTATACATTTAATTTTTCTCGTTGCACTACACTTTCAGAAAGACTCCACTACCAGCTTCTCTTTGTGGTGGGAAAGTTATCCTCAGATCAGTCTGTATTTTAACTACAATACTTATTTTTTAGTAACAGTTTGTGAGTGAGCCTCTGCCCCGCCTTGTCTCAGCTCTGCGGGGCTCAGTTCTGCTCTTTGGTATCTCCTTGGGCCGGAAGTAGATCAAAATTGGAACAAGCTGTTGTTTTGGAAGATGCGTGCGGAAGACCAGTCACACGTGATGCGCCTCGTTTGGGTTCACTTCCTCCCGGTCAAACCCAGTCACCTGGCTAACTCCGAAACTGCACAGCAATAAAATCTTTATCCAAAGAGATGTGGGCCATAATGGGAAGATACGATGCTGGCAGACAGAGAAAGATTATTATTGAGGACCTCCGGGCATTATGGTATTATCTATTCTGAGAGTTTCTTGAGGGACAATTTATATGAATGTCACAATTTTCTTCCCAGGATGGACATACTCACCAAAATATTATTTTGCAAAAAATATGAGAACCCTTCTAGATTCATGGGAACAAACATTTGTGGAATTTACATATTGTTTGAATTCTGAGAATGTGCTTTAAAACGTTTGATAAATAAGAACAGATTGTTCAGTTATTTCCAATCCTCTTGAAGTATAAATATTTATCATTGTTTATTGGGTTACAGAGTCATTTGAAACCTAGGAGCACAAAGTTTGAGGAATAGAACTACAAACCTGAGAAAAAAGGTTCTATAAATAAGGACAGCATTAGTATTACCCACAATACACTAGAATGTTTTCAAAAGTATATATTGTACAATGGAAATAGGTATTTATTTTAATTTTTTAAAAAATCACTTTGAGAATTATATTTTAAAGGTGGGAGTCCAAAACATTTGTAATTGTGGCCATCCTTTGTCCCCTAGATGCAGTTCATAAATTTGTGGTTTAACATAAAATGTGAAGTACAAAGCTACACTGAGTAATTTATAATCATGCTCAGTATGACAAAAGTAACACATTTTTACAAAGACTCTTGAAAATGAGAGAGACAGGAAGTAAGCAACCTCAGGTACAAAGCACAAAGTTAACTTTTCAATAAGCAAGATGGCATTTGTAAACTGATCAGGGGTGAACACAGCATTACCTGCACGGAGGAAGTCACAGGTTCAACTCTGACAACTCTCTTTTCACAGGGCAATGTTTTACAGAGGTAGCCTATTAAATAGTTGGCACAAGTATCTAACATTATTTACTAGTGTCAGAATGGTAACCCTAGGAAGTTATTAATCATAGAGGTATGTGTCGTGATTTCTGGTCTGTTTTATTTAAATTGAAGTAAAAGAGCAGAATTAAAATGTTATAAGTGGGAAGATGCAAAGATGTGACCAGAAAGGAGAGGCTCTAGAAGAATCTACCAAGTAGAACAATGATATGGAGGAATACAGCAATTACCCAGAGAGTAGAAAAAACAAAACCCCAACTTCGGGCAGAGTATGCAGTTCTATTTGTCATAATCATGATAAATAGGCTTCAGTGAAGCACTATTCTGAGATTTGTTACAGTATGTGCTCTCCTGTCTCACTAAATCTCTGTGTAAAAGTGTTAACATGCAACACTGTTAAGTATATTAAAACTTTTTTGTGATAAAGTAAAAAGAGATGTTGACACTATAACAGTTTTATATGATCACAGAAGCTGTGTATGAGAAGACTGAGTTCTATGTGATGCATGATGCCTAATATCCATTCACTGATTTAGTTTTTGAAAATTTGTTAATTGAATATCAACATATATTATGCTTATGTTGAAATAAGCATATATTATGCTTATGTTGTTTTTGTATTATATTTTAGAATTATAAATTCTAAAATAAATTATAATTAATTATAAATTCTAAAATTAAATTATAATTAATTATAAATTCTAAAATTAAATTATAATTAATTATAAATTCTAAAATAAATTATTGCTCATATTTAATCCTCATAGGAACTTTAGGAAGAAGATATTGATATATTTCTTTCCAACACTTTGTTTTTCACCATATCCCCGAGGTACAAAAATCAAGACTGGAACTAGGTCTCTAGATTTTTACAAATCATTTAAAATAGAGAGCAACGTTTGAGAGATGCAGAAGGCTTGATGACTGGATAAATATTTCCAGTAGAGAATATTGCATCCATGCAGCTGTCATTCTGACCTTTGAAGAGGTACTGGAAATGTCACGTGTAGCCTAAATAGCATATCCAATTCAGGCTGAAGGGCTCAGCAAAATCTAAGCTGGGACAAACAAGAACAATCTGTCAACCCAGCTGTTCCCAACATTCAATAAAACTCTCTTTCATAAAAAGAATCATGTCTCGGATATTGTTCTCCGTTCAGTGATGACAAATGCTAATATGTCAGCTATTTCCCATCATTTAGGATTTCCATAAACCCACCCTGTACAGCATGCAGAGTGACCATTCAACAACCACAGACATTCCTAACATATTTTAATTAGGACATAGTGAGAATCTGACTTTTTGTAGGTAGCTTAATTTTTATGTTGAAAATCAATCAGTAAGAAAGAAGGTAAAATGTCATGAGACATAATTTGTATTTTCTCACATCCAATCAGAATATGTAGGAATTAGAAAAATCCTTATATTATTTTCAAAAGTGGCATCCTAATTGTAGGGATATACTGCTATATTTTTGTAGAGTTAATTTTCACTAAGGAAAAGTGGTTTTCAACCACTTTCAACTATTTTTTTCACTTAGAAAATATGAAATAAAATGTTAAACTATTTGACTACTGATAAGAATTATCAGGTATGACTAAGTTGTATTATAATTGACATGAAAAGATGTTTGCATTGAGTGCTAATATGCAAGGAGCTTGAAGAGAAAAGACAAGTGAGTGAGGAAGGAAGGAAGGTGGAAAGAGAAAAAGTGAGGAGGTATTAGGGTCGTGTCAAGCTCTAAGAGTCTGCATTAGTCTGCAAGTTAAATGAGCAGAATTAAAGCAATAATTATATTACAGGAAGTTGAACTCGAACTGAAATATACCAACTGTAAAAGGTTTGCACCTGTCTTCATTAAGCAAATGCACAGGCACTCTGAACACCACAGCTGTGTCAGGGGTGGTCGTTCCCACTGAGTGCTCATGTCTCACTGGCCGTCACTACTGGGCTTAGCGAGATGGGCAGTTAACGGATCCTGCTGCTCAGTATCCCTGAGCTTCAGGAGAGTCGCCTGACTAAATTCTTGCAAACACTTATGAGTGGTAACATGGCGCGGTACCTCTCCGAAGGTCTCTCTACTGTTAGGCTTTTGTTTGGTTATCAACAGTTACATAATGGAATGATTTCCAACAGAACCCGTGGAAACAAAAAGCTCTAGTATTTGGCTCGTTTCGCGCCGTGGCTCTTGTAGCGGGCGCTCTTGTCCACTTAACCTTTTATTCTGGAGTTCAGTTTGCAGAGGGTTTTCCAATCTGAGATATGATGTTTATTTGACAGGGCAAAAAAGTAAAAATAGTTGGTAGAAGAGAGACTGTTCAGCTTTCTTCCTTGGCGTGGTATACGCGGTATTCACATTACCTTAGCTAAAGTAAGTCACATGACGAAAGGCGACTCAATAGAAAAACACTACACTTGGTGTAATGATACAGAAACCCCCCACATTTATATATAAAAATGTTAGGCTTGCCTGGGCACCACAGTGAGCTCAGGGCCAGCCTGAACTACAAAGCGAGACCCTGTCTCAAAAGCCAAAAAAAAAAAAAAAAATGTTAAGTGCCTTGTAATTTATTTTATGAGACATTTTAGCATGCTGTGAAATTGCTTTCCGCTTTGAAGATGGAAATCTTTTTACTTGATGTACATAAATGTTTATATGGATATGTTTAAATGATTAGAAAATGTACAAAAATATATACTCATCCCTCCTCACCATGAAAACTGTACTTTGAGAGAGAGCATCAAGCACTGATGTCATGAAGAACACAGACCCTCACCTGTACACGATAGTGTCAAGCCAAATAAAATTGTCAAAAATAACCATTTTAATTAATGAACAGCACCCACAAGAAGTCAATGACCTGAGAAATATTTAGCCCTCCCAGTCTGCATAACACGGGGACATAATGAGACGTGCCTGTGGCCTCTTCGTCAGGTGCAGCCCGTTCAGCTCAGTTAACTGCGAGCATGCTTTCTCTGGGCCTCTGAGGAAGTCAGCAGCGAAGCCCTGACCTAGTGTTAATTGGAGAAGTCTAGAACTCTGCTGGCCCGAGAGTGACCAGCTCAGTTTATAGTGGGTTCGAGAAACAGTAGTGTTGTTTACCGGGAATTCTAGTCCTTGATCAGCGATTTGGTCGTCTAGGCAGAAAGTTAACAAAGATCCAACTACCTCTGACCGAACGAGGCTGTGTGAGTGTCTGTGGGGGCCACGTCCGGACCAACCGTGACAGCGGCTGCTCCTCTTGCCCCCGGGCCTCGTGGGCTCTGAGCACTGACCACCCTACACCATCACCCGTGCAGGAGGCGCGCAGCAGCCCGGCCGCGACAGTCTGGCGGGGTCCTGAGCTACTTCAAACACTCCGTTATTTGTTCACATCTGCTAACGTACATTATGCAAGACCCATCCGTCTCTGTGAAATTCTGCAACTTGAATATTTCTAAGGCCTAACTGTAATAGTACTTTATTTGAAGAAAAATTAGAAGGCCAGTTACAGGAAAACTAAAATCCACGCCACAGGAAAAATGTGATGCTTGATGTCTATTCTTCCAGACAGCAATGGATTCATAGATACTGAACCTGTTTAATACCTGTGTAAAATGTGAACAATGGGATCGAACCATAATAAACCTAATGTTTCAGACAGGAAAGATGTAAGAATGAAAATAGTAGTACTTGCCGAGGAAGAAGCCAAGAGTGAGACTCAGCTAGACAAACGGGAGCTCTTACCTTCCGGTAGTTTTGTTCCTCCAGGTCTATAAGCCCCTGGGAGTGGATAAGCAGAGGTGTAAATTTGTTGATGCACAACTGGGTGTAGCAAAGGAACATGATGGACTTGAAAAGATGAAGCCATGAGTGCAAGTCTGGTCTTTGATAATAAAATATGACTGACTCGAATTGAGCTACTAAGACAAATCCACACTTATGTAGGTTTTAGGTAGGTTTCCCATTATCAATATACATGCGTTTGATAAGACTCATGACACAAGTCATTGAACTGGAGGATCATAGTGAAAACATAATGTGACATTTACAGTCTTCATGCATAGAAGACAATAAATGGGTGAAAACTTGATGCCTAGGAAAGGGACAAAATATTATTTTAAGCCTCAAGGATGTTTCTGAACCATTTGCATAGGAACACATGTTAATTGACCATTGATTGCGTGAAGTTAATACTGAAATCCTAATCATGAATAAGGAGGTAATGAGACAATGAAGAGCTAAATGCTCTGTATAAGGAGATAAAAATTGGTTTTCTGAGCTCCAGCACTGAGCGCATCATGTTGGAGGAAGTTCTATGATAAGAGGGAAAAATGTATCTCCCCCAGCTATTCAATGCCTGGAAAAAAATGGAACAGCCACTGAGGAAGATCCTTATACTCAGAGAGTTTTGTCATGGAAGAGGAGGTGAGTGCTCGCTTCGGCAGCACATATACTAAAATTGGAAGAGGAGGTGAAAGATGGAATTCTTTTCACAGTGAAGAGGCTGGAAGAGAAACATGGAAGGGAGGCTGTTAGAAACATCATAACATTATTTCCACATGCTAGCCTAACCTTTCAGATCATATAATTTTCAAATTCATTTAAAGCTGCACAAATGTAATTGCAACAATAAATGTGACTCCAGTATAACTTTAACTATGATGAATTTGCATGTAGAAAAATACACCGGGATAGAATCCTAAATCTTGTAAGTTTATGTAAAACTCTTTAAAAACACAGGGGAAAAAGAGAGAAAAAGAAAATAACTACTTTAGAAAAAAGCTTAATTTTTGAAAAAAGATTAAGTACTACTTTTATGGAGATTTTCCTTTGAATATTAGAGGAAGGGATTATATTCTGAAATATGGATGCTTTGAGAATATCTTTGTTACATCTCAGGATATCAGGATCATCTCTGTAATTAGTATTTACCTGATACAATATTTTCTAAGCATTTCACTAACAGCTATATTTCACTTGATCTTAGCCAAAAGGCCGAGAAGCGATGGCTAACAGCTATATTTAATATTGAGAAAACAGTGAAGTTTTATTCTCCCATAGCTATAGGTGAGCTAGACAAATATGTCGCTGTGTAAAAATGAACTTGGATTAGGTGTTTCTGGCTGCTGTTTCCACCTTAAAAATTCAGATATTGAAACTGTGCTTATACTACAATGACAGGCAGATGAAGGATTCCAGTGTGTTTTTTTCTCAGAGATTCAAAAATATGAAATACAAGCTCTTTTAGGACTCTTATATTATGGTATCAAAGAGGCGTTTTCTGAGATTTGACCCCTCTGATCATATATGTCATGCAGAATGTATCTACAGAGAGCTCTCAAATAAGCTCCTGTCTACCTGCAACTTGTTCGAGATCTTTCCCTCTATTTTCAGTCTAGAAGTATTGGAAGAACCATAGAGAATAAGAAAAATCGTGAAATATAATGCAGAAAATAAGTGAAGAGGTTAGACAGATACCTTTTACTTATACCAGTTTTAGAAGTCTAATGGTGGCCCAAAGGAGAGTGTTACATGAATGAGAGGCTACCTTTTTTTTTTTTTAAGAATGGACACTTTAGTAACTGAGAGTGAGATTTTAATACTTGAAACTGAATTAGAAATCCATGGTGCCTCCCTACTTTATTGTGCAGGAGCAGTAAAAAAATATTAACAATTTTGCCACTGAAAGGCAGTATTGTAGGCAAATAAAAATGGTTTTGTAACTTCTTTCCAAGGGAATGATTTTCTTTTAGGATAATGGCTTTAATAATACCTAGACTAAAAACATATATTGGAAATATGTATCTGCATGTTTACTGCTTTTACCAAAATGGAAATACCAGAATGTAATCTCCATGAGAACAAGAAATTTCTTTTATGTGCTTTCGTATTTCTAACAAATGGAAAACCACCTAGGCTTTCAATATTTATTGAAAAGCAAATATGCATCTGTGCTTCTATACTCTGATTCTTCCCTCTAATATTATTAATAATCATTAAGAAATATATCAATTATTAATTATCTGCCTTCATATTCACATTTTAGTCAGCTCTAAGTCATACAATTCTGGGTCCAAATTGGATCCAGATTGTTCCAAACATATAAGAGGAGCACTTTATACTTTATAGATTTTCAGTACTGAATTAAGAACTTAATGACACAGGTAAGCATTTTTGCTAAAAATAAAAAAAAAATTATCCTGTTTAGAAAAGCTGTGGTATTATAAACAATGCCTGGGAGAATGTGCTTTTTACGTAGATTTGGTAACTAGGGTGGAATGTCAAATTCCTGGCTTTGGGATGTGCCCAGGGCACTGGGAGGTGACAGGTCTGGGTGTGCTCAGGCTGGTCATGGAGGCATGGCCTTGAAGGCTCCCTCTCACCCCATGGCCCTTCTTTCTTGCTGTTCCCTCACTCTGCCCAACTACTATGTAGCAATGCTCCATCACAGTCTGCTTTGGTGATATTTGTGCTGTGGATTCAACTGACTTCGATTGAACCCAATTAAAACGTGAATGAAATCAAAGCTCTTCTACTTTCAGTTGGGATTGCATGTTGTGTCTAGCTCCAGGGAAGCTGACAGAAAATTGGCACTGGAAACTGGGTCTACTGTGATTACACCTCACCAGGTCACTCAGAAGCCTTTGGAAATGACTTACAGGAGGGAACCAGGAAAATTTGGGTATGTTGAGTAGAGTGCCTTATGGGTCAGAGCTCAGAAGGCAAGGATGCCAACAGGGCCATGGACAGCAAGCTTAGGCTCGGGGTCTCAGTAGGAAGTAAGGATTCAATTAGCAGTTGGACTAGAAGCAAGGTGTGTTATGCTCTGGAAGAAAATTTTTTCTGGTATTTTTGGCCTATCCTGAAATTTTGCAGGAAAAGGAGACTGTGGCCAGTGGACCAATCAATCTGGCAGATGAAATTTCAAGATAGTCCAACATTCAGGCTATGGTATGGGTAACTGTGCCCATGTTCAGTTAATCTTACAGTGAGAATTGAGAACGGGGGGTCAAAGGAAAAAAAATCAACACTTAAATTTTGTCCCAAAAGGAACCAAATGTAAATTTGGCCCCAAAGGAGAGGTGGTTGCTATAAAGATAAGCAGCATTAAAAAGAAATAAAGTACTTTGTACAGGTAGAAGAAGAGACAGTGACAGCCTCTCAGGAATAAGTAAGACCATAAGCACTGTAGGGTTAAGAGTAGAGAAATATCAACATGACATTTGAGAAGAGAATCCTTGGGACCCTCTAGGTAATTTGTTCCCCAGAGAGCATTTTACCATGTTCAGCCATCATTCAGAACCTGCAGCAGCCATGTTTCAAGGTTGTTCACATAAGGCTTTTGTTGATAATATTTTTTTTACAATATTTGGGTATTGTACATTGGATCCTGCCTTTACCAGCATGCAGAACACAAAAGTTATGGCATCAGGGAGGCTTCCAGAGGCTTAGAAGATGAGCCAAGCAGGCCCTGAGAAGAGATGTGTGAAGCGGTGGGAATGAAGCAGAAAATGCCATGGAGATCCCAGGATGGCAGAGATGCCTGAAATGGGGAGTATCTGCCTAAGATATTCACAAGGGTGGCCAGGCCAAGTGACAGCCTGTGTTACCCATAGCTAGGAAGCTCAGAGGGGTGAGGCTGTCCAAATTGGTTTAAAATAAAATGTGACTGCACTGGTTTGAAGTATGCCTGATGGTTTGTGGGTGTGCCTGGGTGGGTCAAGTGGATTTGGCCTTGGGGTTTATGCCTCACCTCTTGGTTCTTCCAATCAGGCACTGTCCCTCTGCTCTATACTCTGGTTTCTCTTCAGATCATATAAATCTTTCGCCTTTTACTGTCCCTTTGCTCTGAGTACCTTTGTTCCACCAGTCCTCTGCCATGTTGTTTCGTCTTTGAAGCTAGCAGACCATAGAGGGAATCCTGTTAAAATTAAGCAAAGTTAAACCATTTCTACTTTAAACTCTGGCTTAAAATATTGTGTCTGTTAATTGGAAAGCTAACTCATATAACATGTATTTGAGTAATTGTCAGTTAAATTTAGAGAATTAAAAGCGGTGAATAAAATCCTCCATAAATTTTACAATCTGATGTTTCAGATTAACATTGGGAAGAAAAGAAAATATGCTATAGATAACTATGTTTAAGAAAAATTCAAAATAATAATTGATAATGGGCCATAGACATTTTTCTCTCTCCTATATTATAAATATAAAATGTTTACTTGGATTTTAATCTTCTGGAACTTTTTTTATAAAATTAAGTGTTAAGGGCTGGGGATTTAGCTCGAGTGGTATTGCACCAACCTTAGACACACAAGGGCCTGAGTTCAATCCCTGGTACTACAAAAAATAAAATAATAATAATAATAATAATAATAATAATAATAAATTGATGAACAAAAGAAATATTTAAGAATTTTATTTTCAAAGTCAATTTGTTTTGGTTTGTTTCTAAAGTTAGTAAACCAAAAAATACTACCAAAAATGCATGGACAAAGCTTTGTGATTTATTTTTAGCAACTGCCTTCATTTTGTCTATTAAAATTTATTAGTGCATCTGAGTAGAATACTTTTTTTGAGAATTTACTTTAGAAGAGATTCCTCTCTAGCCTTGGTGAATTGTTTTTTACTAGTTGCTTTTGTCCTGATTACTACCTTAGTACACAACTAGATAATATATAATATGATGCTGTCACGTAGACTTAAAAATATCCCCCCAAACTCTGATGTTTTCAGAAGATGACTGGATCATAAGGACCCTGTACTGACCCATGGAGTCCCTGACTGCTGAGTTCAGTACTTGTCAGGCGATGAGGCCTGGTTTGAGATGGGCCGATGAGGGGGTGACCTTGGTGGGAATATGCTCATCTCCAGCTGCTTCCTGGATACCATGCAATGGGTAATTTTCCTTTGGTATGACTTCCCACCATGCCTTTCTACTGTGGAGCCAGCTAGTCCTGGACTAAGATGTGAGCAAAATAAACCTCTCTATTTTTAAGTTATGAGTGTCTGGTATTTTAGCTAGTGATGAGAAAATGAGTAGTGCAGATGCTACCTATACCCTGCATTCATAAAATTAATATATAATGTCCCCACATTGTCATTAACACACAAGTTTTATTCATTCTTTTACTTTTTTCAATTTGAGAAGATTTCAGCATTGCCATTTGGCTTACCTAATATTTATTTCTTATTTTTTTGAATTGAATTCTTTATTGGTACATTTTATATACACATCATGATCACACTCAACATTGAGAATTTGTGCCAGTATGTAATATGATTAAATTCTCATTTTCCCACTACCCTACCCACCCTACAATCCCCCCACATCCTATATACATATGCTTTGTGTCCTTTTCAACATCACATTTTGTATTATAACATTTAATAAACCCATACTGAACTGCGGCAAATTAATGCTAAACTATTCTTTAATCCTGATACGACCTTTTCACTATTCTTTGGAAACTGTCAAGAAAAATTAAAACATACAAATAATCAAAAGAAATTGTGCATCAATCTTAGCAAATATTGTTAGTGCTTGTAAAACTATATATTGTTTAAATGATAGCAGAATTAATTTATCTACAAAAAATATGATCTGTCACTTCCAAAACTTGGCTCTGAAGGCTGAGTATATTTTATTTATGTTTTCTCTTTAACTTTTTTTCTCTTAATTGCCCTGCTGAAGCAAGCTGCAATGTTGGGGAAGTCTCTCTGATGTAAGTCAGCTGAGATCCTCTAGTTTGATACAGAAATAAGGCATAAATTATCACTTGAAAGGCCCCCTAGTTGCCCTGGTGCCGCTGGACAGTCAGGTAATGCTGGATGCCATAGGATGACACCTGTCTTCTGCTTTGTACCACTGCCAGCCACCATCGTTCACTGCAAGTCTGTGCCAGAATCCATTGGTCAGCACTGCTAGATGCTGGCTACTGTCCTTTGTCTTCATACCTTATCTCTGGATCTCTTTAGGGCAAACATTCCTTAGTGTTTTTTTTTTTTCTTTTATGTTGGTTTTCTTTTTGTTTTTGATGATTTTTCTGTCTATAGTACTCAGAACAAAAGTCCAGAGTAGATATACAAGACCTTTGGAGCCTACACTACCCAAGAAATAAATCATGATCAAGTTTAAAAGCCCACTGGACTATGACTTTAACAGGACACGTGCCACAGCACAAGGGAGTCAGTATGTCAGAAGAAATCTTGGTAGACTGAGAGTGAGAAGAGTCCAATTTATAAAGCAGCTGCAGGCCTACGATTGGTTCATATTCAGACCTGCTGATTGGTTCAAGTACTGTATAGGACTTTGATTGGTTCCAGTGAGTGGAGGGCTCCAAAACAGATGCCACCTTCAGTGGCAATTGAAAGAGGAATTAAAGCAACACTGAGGTGTTTGATTGACAGCCCTCACGTTTCCGTGGAAATGGTGGTGCTGAAGTTTCTGAAAAGGCTAGCTTTGTTCATTGCAGCTTATTGGAACTTGGGAAGGTCTTGGCTGCTAATAATGGACCTAGAAGCCTCCTTTTTTGATTTTAGTCACCTTGACACATTGCAGTCTTTACTCAAAGTGAGGGCAGCAGCACCTGGAGGGGTGAGGTAGCGGGGGGTGGGGGTGGGGGGGTCACCACTGACAGCTGAGCTGCGCATCCTGGTGGAATGGCTAAAGAGAGCCATGAAGCAGCCTCAGGGGTTACAGGAGGACTCCCAGGCAAAATGCAAGTTGTAACTGTCCATTCTGGTGGAGGGCTGCAGGGGGCAGGAAGAGAAGGAAGGGCAGTGGTGTGGGGTGGTTGTCATGTCCCCGCTGGCTTGCAAAGTAAAAAGGGGAGCATACAGCCTTCTCTTCCATCTTACCTCAGCAAAGAAGCTAGCGTGACCCTGTGCAAAAGTCAGTAAGCAGGTAGGTTAGGTAGTGGTGAACTGAATTTTCCCCAGGGTAACCTTGAGGTAACTGAATCCCTGGACACCCGCCCCATCCACACACACAGAGCTCTTCTACTCGGAGGTGCCTGTTCCGAGCCATGGAAGTCAGGTAGTCTGATCTAGGGTCCTTACTCAGAACTGTCTGGTACATCCGCTCTTTTCTGCTGTCAGAAAAATGGAGATTTTTAGGCAGTAATGGAGCCATTTTCTTGTACTTTGTTCTGCAATATTTTGGATAATTTCAAATTAATATGTTTTAGTTAGACAGTGAGATGTCTTTCCTATTTTTACTCAGTATTGTGTTTTATCAAGAACAGAAGCAAATGTCTATATCTAAAAAGAAAGGGAAAGATTTTTTCTTACTAGCTTTTTGGTTTATTAATATTACTTGAATCCACTCATTTAGATGCTATAAATGAACTGTTTGAAGACAAGAAATATCTTGTGCACATAAGTTTTCCATGAATTTAATCACAAGCAACATAAAATCTTAGTGGAAGTGCTAGTTTGAAATTTCTCATACTTCAAAAAGAAATGAGAGTGATACTGGCACGTGACTGATTGTACTTGAGTTAACCTGTTCATATTTGAATTACAAGAGTTCTGGTGAATTAAGATGCTCAGCTAAAATATAATACATATAGATGCCACTGATGTATATTTTTAAATCAAAGAAAATATTTTGTCATTGGGAAATTAAGGATGTTACACTTTGCAAAACGCCATGTTTGTGGCTTGCTTTCAGAACTAGCCATATGAAATCTAAGGGGAAAAAAAGAAGATTTAATAGGGGAGAATGGATTGAAGGGATATAAAGTAGAATAAATGTATAGAGAACATACATTTTGTGTGTTTAATCTTGTTTTAGGTATGTTAAATGCACACAAAACTCAATTCACAACTGTACAATCTAATAAACATACACAGAGCTACACCCACATACATTCATTGTAAACAATGCCTGCACTCTCGAGACTGTCCTTGAAATTCTCTAAATCTCTACTTTCCTAAAAGATTTCATTTGAACTTTTCACCTGGCTTTCTCACACAGTGTCGGAGCTATAGTTGATCCAATCTTGTTCTGTCATAGGATCCCACTGAACGAGGACACTTTTAGTAACCTGTACCTTTTGGAATGAAGGAATATAGAGTTGTTTTCAGTTGGGGCAGTGACAGAGTTTAAATTGATGTTTTAAATCAGGTACAGTGGTGCAAGCCAGTGGTCCCAGCACTTGGGGAGACCAGAGGTTTGATCCCAGCATGGGTAACTTAGTGATTTAGTTAGATCCTGTCTCAATATATAGACTGAAAGAAAAAAAAAAAAAGATGAGGCTATAGTTTAATGCAAAGGCCTTGGTTAAACACATTACCACCAAAAATGTCAACATTCTCCCCTAGCTTATTTTGGTACACACTGATACATAATTTTATCAACTATAGGTATCAGTGTTGGCCAGATTTCTATTTGTGGGACAGAGATCTAACGCCCTCACCCACACTTAGTTTCAGAAACATCAGCCCATGGTCTGATGACTCCAAGGCAGAGACATGGTGGGGAAATGTTTCTGCAGAAGAAAGTTGAACAGGCCATGGCATCCAGAAAGCGCAGAGCAGTGGAAGAGAGGCAGGAGGAAGGGCTTCCAGACAGGATTTAATTCTGAAGGTGACACCATAACTCACTTTACTCTTCACATCTCACTCCTCCACAGTGCACATCTTCACAGCAAAAAAAAAAAAAAATACTCTGAACAACTGGTCCTGCTAAGTTTTAGGGAATGCAATGGAATAGGGACAGTGTATGACTCTCCTGTGGGGGGAAGGAGGAACGAAGTGCATGAACAAAGTGAGAGGGCAAGAAGATCATAAAGCCCTTTAATTTTATTGGCATAGCTTTAATGTTGAACAATTTTTTAAATATCTACTGAGTTTAATGACAAGAAAGATGAGACTTAATTCCAGTGCTGATGACTAAACCATCAATAATACAGAATATTCTATCTGAAGAAAACAGGGCTTTAAAAACCCAGTCATACATGACTCACAGCAAACAGTACATTGACAGACTGAAATAATTATAAAAAAGGAGAAAGTTACATTAAATTCTGGTAAGATAAGAAATTTGCTAAATGCTGTTACATACATTTTCCTAGTGTATAAATCAGTCTTGCAAAGTAGGTATTTATTCTCTCCATAAACATATAGAGTTTGCCAAAAAAATGTATACATACTTCAGCAGTTTGCCCTACTAATAAATGTCTGGAAGCTAATGGTCACCACTTTGAGCACCACTTGTAATTGTAGAGGCCAAAGGTAACTTGTATTGATCTTGATAGCTCAGTAAATTTAGTATTAAAATATTTATACAACTTTTTCATTTCCTGGTATACATATTTTTTGGCAGATTGTATATATGACTGGAAATCATATATAAAGTAAGTTTAGAAGTATGAAATAATTCACTAATGAATTTTAAAAAAGATGAAGATATAGTTTAGTGCAAAGTTATAAACAGAGTTCATTTAAGTTCCACTAATATACATGTATTGAACATTCACAGAGAATCTAAACATGGAATAAATACTACAAGGGGGACTGCACACAGTGATTCCCATTCAGTGTCTATAATTTTTAGTTTTAATAAATAAAACTATTTAAAATTAAGTAATACATTAAAATTGACAACCAAATACTGGTATGTCATCACTGGCCATTTTATGGACAGAGTATGGAGAAAATAAAATTTTTAAAGTTATACCAGCCAATTGAATAAAGATAATGTTGGAACAAAAAGACACCACCTCCTGGAGCTTCTTACATACAATTAACTATGCAAAAAGGCTTTTTAAGAAACCTTTGCATAGATGTTCTATACATTATTTTGTTTAGAGGAAAAAAAACAATGTCCTATAGCGTTTGTGTATTGCAATATTTTAATATTTGCTAATATCCCCTTTTGAAAATTTGAATTCACTATAGATATGATATAATTTAGTTGGTGATACAGAAAAATATAGGTTACAATTCTTGAGTTGTGAATACTACTAAATTATTTAAGGATAAGTTTTAGGAAGACTCTGGATGCTTTAAAATCATGAACAGCTTGAAATAACATATGCAAAATATATGTAAATGAGTGTAAATGTGTGTCTGTAGGATTAGATTCATTTTCTTTAAAAAGAGGTTATTCACAGCTTGAATAAAATACCTCAATAGTTACAACATACAAAATATATTGAAAAGCCTTAGCTCTGTATGTTGAGCATGTTAATAGCAAATAATTTTGTCACATTCAGGTTTTAAAATATTTAGAAATAAAAATAAAATAAGTTATATGAACAATTTGACTAAGGAGTCAGTGTACATTGCTACATTTTTTTTTTTTTTTTTTTTTTTTTTTTTTTTTTTTTTTTTTTTTTTTTTTTTTTTTTTTTTTGCTTTTTGAGACAGGGTCTCGCTTTGTAGTTCAGGCTGGCCCTGAGCTCACTATGGTGCCCAGGCAAGCCGCCGCGAACTCAGCAATCCTCCTGTCTCTGCCTCCTGAGGGATTACAGGCATGAGCCACCACGTCCAGCATGATTGCTACATTTTTAAGACATTGTAGGTAGAAGAACTCTAGGAAGATCTGGATCAAAGTAAAAGGATTGTCCACTTTTGAGTGTGTGTGTGTGTGTGTGTGTGTGTGTGTGTGTGTGCCCCCTTGAATGTGCTATTTAAATAAAGAGAATATCTGGGAAGTAAATTCATGTTCTGAAATGGTGTGTGACGTTTTAAACATAATTGATGCGTTATCCTCATTGCAAATAGCTGGTGACAGGTCACATGCTGAGTTTGAAATCAGTTTATGGTGCACATTTCACTATATGATGATGTTAAGTGTAGTTTAGTTAAGTGTAGTAAAAACCTGCATTAAATGTTTTGCATTTCTTCTCTTAGTGAAATCATAAGACATGCAATTTATTTTCTCTAAACATTTTCCAGTCTTCATGTACTTATAACTCCTTAATCAGCAAGAGTTTACTTTAGCATGTAGAATAGATGTATCCTCATCACCAAATCATTCTGTAACTCACAACACCGGTCTAGAAAACCAACACAGCTGAACATTCTATGTATTGGCTTTGGGACAATGTCATTCTGCCTTGTCTCTACCTTTCATTTTTCAGGGTAAAGAAGACAGTAAAAGTGAAAATAACATGTGGAAGATCAACAAACATCACAGTGCACATCCATGCCACGGGCTTGCACAGATTTCCCTTTAAAATAAAAAAAAAAAGCATAGAAAATTCACCTTCTATGTGTTTTCAATTTTCCTAAAACTTGTGGATTTTTTTCTATTTGTTTATTTATTTATATAGATTTTTATAGTACAAGGGATCAAACTCGGACCCTTGTGCTCCCAAGGTAGGCACAGTACCACTTCAGCTAAATCCCCAGCCCCCTTGAATTTTTTTTTTTTTTTTTTTTTGAGACAGGGTCTCACTTTGCAGTTCAGGCTGGCCCTGAGCTCACCATGTAGCCCAGGCAAACCTCAAACTCAGCCATCCTCCTGTCTCTGCCTCCCGAGTGCTGGGATTACAGGCGTGAGCCACCACTCCCGGCACGGTGGTATGTGGTACTGATTGCTGGTGGGTGTGAGTCTCCACGCCCAGCATTGTTTGTGGTTACTGGGATCGAACTCAGGACCTTGTGCTTGCGAGGCAGGTGCTGGAACCACTGAGCTAACCCTCCAGCCCTCTGATTGTTTTTTCTATTCCTCTGCCCTCCCTTCAATCCCCTACTCCAGCCATATGCATACTTTTGTATTGCTTGTTTACTCTTTATCATCAAATTTTTCTTTCTCTTCTCTGCTCCACCCTCCAGTTTCCTTTTCCCTTTTTCTTCCTATTATGCCTATTATACATTCTGGACCTCATTTACACTTTAATTTCTAACACCAGAGAAATCATGCTATTTACATGGTATCTCCATTTAAATATGTCTCTAACTTATCATTCTTTATGTCTCAGTAATACTGTTATATAAAAAAATCATGTGATTTATTCAGTAAACAGTGACAGCTTAACTTCTCCCTTTCCTATTTTATTTCTTTTTCTTGTCTAATTGTTGTGGCCAATGTTTCCAGAACTACACTGAACAGGAGTGGTGATAGTGGACATTCTTTTCTTGTTCTTGATTGTAGTGTGAAAGATCTCAGTTTCTGACTGTATAGTATGATGCTGGCTGTTGGTTTTTCATAAATAGTTTTGATCAGATTGAGATAAAGATCATCTCATCCCATTACCTATTAAATCATAAATTGGTGTTGGATATTGTCAAATGCTTTATCTGTGTGTATTGAGATGATCATATAGTTTATGTTCTTGATTGTGTTAATATAGTGTATTACATTTATCAGTTTGTTGTGGTTGTTTCCTTAGTGTAGCGGTTATCACGTTCACCTCACTTTTATCAGTTTATCTTGAATCATTCTTGCATCCCTGGGATAAGTCCAGCTTGGTCAGGGTATATGATCTTCTTAATGATTCTCTGTATTCTGTTTTCGAGTATCTTATTGAGTACTTTGGCATCTATATTCATAGGGAGATTGGCCTATAGTTCTATTTCTTGGTTGAGTCTTTTTCTGCTATTGGATTCTAGACAATGGCTGCTTTGAGGAATGAATTTGGTATATTCTGCCCTTTCAATTTCATTAAAGAGTATGAGAAGTCATGATATTAGCTCTTTTTTAAATTTCTTGTAGAAATCAGCAATGAAGCCATCAGGATGAGAACTTTCTTTGTTGGTAAGTTTTTAATTACATTTTCACTGATTGATATTGGGGTGTTTAGCATTTTTTTATCTTCTTTGTTCAACTTTGGTAGATCCTATGTGCCTAGGAATCTGTTCATTTTTTATGTGTTTTCAATCTTATCAAAGTACAGTTTTTTGAAGTAGGCAGCATCTCTTTTACTCCTAATTGCAAACATTTGAGCCTTTCAGTTTTTGATAAGGTTGGCTAAAGGTCTGTTGCTTTTGTTTATTCTTTCAAAGAACAAAAACTTTGATTCATTGATCTTTTTAACATTTTCTAATTCTCATGTGCAATAATATCTGCTCTGATCCTTATTATTTCCTCCTTTGTACAAACTTTGTGTTTATCTTGCTCTTCTTTTTCTAGGAACTTGAAGATCAGCATCAGGCTGTTCATTTGAACTCACTCTATTTCCCTAATATAGGCATTTACTGCCTATATGAATTTTCCTCATAAAAGTACTATCTTTGTGACCTATAGATTCCTGGATGTTCCACTGGTATTATGATTAACTGTAGAAACTATACAATTTCTTCCATGATTCATCATTTGTTCAGGAGAGTATTACTTAATTTGTGAAATTCTTATAATTTGTGAAATTATTACAATTTCTTTGGCTATTGAGCTCTAATTTAAAGATACTATGGTCTGATAGTATATAGGGAATAATTCAGTTCCTTTGCATTCACTTAAACATCGTCTGTGAACCAGCACGTGGTCTAATTTGGAGAAAGACCTATGTGCAGCTGAGAAGAAATGTGTATTCTGATTTTGTGCGGTAGAATGCTCTAGATGTTTATTAAGTCTATTTGTTCAAAAGTTTGGCTCAATTCAAGTGTTTTCTTATTGGCTTTTTGTCTATTTGATCTATTTGTGACAGTGGGGTGCTGAGATCCCCCACTGCTACTATATTAGTGCTTACTTGACTTTTCATGTCCATTAATTTTCTTTTTATATAGTTGGGAGCACTAACATTTGGTGCATGTATATTTATGACTGTCATCTCTTCCTCTTCTGTTATTCCCTGTGCAAGGAGGTAGTCTAGTGCGTTTTATTGCCCTCTTCGCTCTTCCAGTGGGCTTCAGTTTTCATGGAGGAGCCTGGACGAGGTTCCCTCTTTTCTGTTCACTGGTGTTCTGTTTGCTGCAGCTCAGTCTTAAAGGAGCCCAAGGACTCTGTTGCACAGATCCCAGACTGGCCGAAGTCCCTCAGGGTGGAATTGCTGGGCCTCCTCCCTGAGTGAACAGTCCCGGAGAACTGCTGGGCCCACAGATGGGCAGCAGTCAGCGTGGAATTGCCAGGCCTCGCAGGCATCCCAGCCATACCCGCTGCCCTCTAAACTTTGATGTAGTTGCCTGGACTCCTCCCTGAGTGAGGGTCCCCTAAGAACTGCGAGACCACAGCTGTGAGCAGGTCAGGGCAGAGTCAACAGGCTTCTGAGAATGTCCCAGCAGAACCGCTGGGCCCAGTCGCTGCACCATGAGCCAGGGAGCAGTTGCCAGACCTCCTGACTTCGCAATGATCCTAAGAACTCTGGGCCCGCCTATGTGCGGAGTTTGGGCCGGGATTGGCTGGGCTTCCACAGATGTCCCGGTCAACTGTAGGATCTAGTCACCGGGCAACAAATGGAGTCCGGTTGCCAGGGCTTCTCCTTAGGTGACAGCCCTGAGAGGAGTCAGGGCCTTCCGCTGTGCAGAGGTCGGGGTGGGGCCTCCGGGCCTCTGTGAATGTCCCAGCCAAACCGCTGGCCCTACCCACTGTGCCACAAACCAGCGCGCAGTTGCCCAGTCTCCTCCTTTCGCAATGGTCTGCAAGAAGGGCATGAATATAACAAATATTCATGCCCCCCCCCCGTCTCTTACTTAAAAGCCACAGAGCATTTAAAATTATTATGGGGAGAATGAAGTGAGATTTGGGTTCAAATTTGTAATGAATATTGAAACCCGGATTGTTCTTGCCCTCCGTTAAAGCAGCGACTAATGTTCTGCCTAGGTCTGCATTTATTATGTGCAAATTCTTTGTACTTTTTCTCGGGCGATTTTACACACATTCGATGGGCAGCAGCACCTTGGCTGACTCCTCATCTGTTGTCTCCTCCAGCGTCAGCCCAGGTGATGATCATTTGAATATCAGCTCACAAGAAGAATAAACTAATCCGCAGTCAGTCTGGGGGTTGACCGTCCATGGTGGCTGAAATTTCAGTTCAGAAACATGCCAGTGCTTTTGAACTTGAGGTGCAGGTCCATGTGCACACTGTAAAATCTCACTTCTCCGAAGAATTCCCACTTCTGTTCGGGGCAGATGATTACTCCTCCGGTCTGAGTCTATAACCGGGAAAGGAGGCAGCGGGTGCTCGTGTCCCTGGAGAGGACACTCGTCTCACGCCGAGACGCAGCAGCGCGATGAAGCGCGGCCCGCAGCTGCTCACGGTCCTCAGGACGCCAATTAAACCTGGTATTTCTGAAACCTGTTTCTGTTCCTCAATTACGTGCATTTGTGGAAGCTCATTTATCGCCCTCTAACTCACATTCCAATTACGCTGAGGATGGTAAGAGTATAAAATCTAAGTCTAAGCTCCCTTGCCGGTTAAAAAAAAAAAAAATAAAGGACTCTCACATCATTCGTACTGATATTTCTATAAATATTGAACTAATTTAACATTGTCCTGGCACTTTCATTTCGGCCACGACACTCACTCCGTTTCCACTTAAGTGATATCATATTCCAGATTTCTAAGTGTATTGTACCTAGAGGAAAAGCTCCAATAACATATTTATAATGTAAAATATGAAGGCAAGATCAAATATTAAAATGGTAATTAATTCTAGGCTTCAAATCTCATGAAATTATAATTGCATATTAATAACTGCAAGTGGCTCTGGGTCTGATGGAAAAAATTTAATTTTTATGTTGAAGAAAGATTGCTTCCAGAAATAATGTTCGTTTGCACTGGGGTCAACCTAGCATGTGCTGACTTCGTAGTGGTGATGTTGCAGTTGTTATCAGCAACACACACAGGGGAAAGCTCGTGTCTCCCAGTAGGAGACAAGCGATCTCCCTCGAGAATGGGGGGCTTTAAGATTCCAGAAAGTACTCTTCTGACAGCAGATAAGGCCTATTTAAAATATAACTAGAAAACGTGATTGACCTAGCTAGTAATCTATCCTAACAACCTAATGTTCACTGTGGCAGTGGCGACCTATGAAACTGAAGGAGAAGCTCCTAAGTAGGAAGGAGAGGCAGTGGAGGAGGTGAAGGAGGGGAACAGACAGACAGACAGACAGAAAGACAGAGTGGATGTGTTCAAGTATAGGGAACTGTACAACTAGTCAGTTTAGTTTAATTCAGACCATGTGAAGTGGTTTGAAAATGTGAGGCCAGTCCACAAGGGCAATGTTGTAGTGATATGGTTTGATTCTAAAATTCTTGAAATTAGATTTTTTTTTAAATACAGGGCCTCACTTTGTAGTTCAGGCTGGCCCTGAGCTCACTATGTAGCCCAGGGAAGCCTCGAACTCAGCCATCCTCCTGCCTCTGCCTCCGAGTGCTGGGATTACAGGCATGAGCCACCACGCCCAACTGTTTTCATATTTTTTGAAGGCTACCTGATCCAACCTACACACAACCTTCCCCACGAATCAGTTTGACTGTTATAAAGGAGGTAGCATTCATCCTTGGCATTTTTAACTTACCTAAAGTATATTTTCATGTAACTGTGACAGCAGTCATCACGCCACTTAATGGAATTTTTGTTGTCTATTATGAGACTGTAATTTGAA
The DNA here is from genome assembly GCA_004025085.1 of Thryonomys swinderianus. Lineage (NCBI taxonomy): Eukaryota > Metazoa > Chordata > Mammalia > Rodentia > Thryonomyidae > Thryonomys > Thryonomys swinderianus. Next base: position 33,249 of record PVIC010012583.1, read on the forward strand.
CAACTCTGAGTGCAAGGCCAATTCTGGCCTTCAGTGTTAAGCTACTTTACTTCAAGCCAGTCACAACTCTCCTGAATTTCAAATTTGTCATGAGTCTAATAAAGCTAAGTGTCATCTTCTATGTTCACATTCCAAATCAAATTACTGAAGATTAAAAAATCTTGAAAAATCTCATTAAAATGTTGAGATTTTTTTTCAGCTCTTAAAGAAGTTGTATACATGTAATATGTACTCATTCAACAGATGTTAAACATTAAGTGGGCTGGGTCCTGATGTTGGTTTTTGTCGTGCTTTAATGGGGTTGTACAGTTAAAAAATGGGACTAATATCCCGTCATCATGGAGCTTGCCTTTAACCCAAAAGGCAGTAAGGCAATAGATATATGCAAGTTATTTTAGTGAGCAATGTAGTACACAAGAAAGAAGAAGAATGGCGATGAATTAACAACTAAATTACGAGCACATGTGCACACGTATAATTATAACATTTTACATAAACTATTGTACATGTATACTTCTTAATATGCACAGCGATTATACTTATATGATATAATTATACATATGCCTTTTTAAACGTTGAGGCTTTGACCATGAATTGAAAAATTATAGCTAATATTCTTTGAAATGTCGATGTTGCTATATCATCTTCCTTCCTTCCTCTATTTATATGTATCTTGCAATTCTCTAATATTTATTTCTGTATTGTTCGTCCTGCAACATTTTCCTGCATGATCAATTATCTCAGTTTCGTAGTGCTGTACACTGCTACTGCTATGTACTGCTAAACTCATCTGAATTTTAAAACTATACAATGTCTAGAAATTTTCTTTATGTAGAGTCACCCATGATAGCCTCCAGCCTCTCCTCCATTGGCTGGAAGTAGTAATTATTCACTTTAAAGTCATTTTCTGAGAAATTTCACATCAGTATCACCTGGAAGTCTCATTCTATTTCTCATTTTCAATTCTTGTCTTCTGTGAAAAGTGTCTTATTTCCTGGTATGCTTCCAATAGTTCATAGAATAAAAGCTATGGTTAGGGTTTAGATCTAATGTGTGCCCTTAGATTCCCAAAGTGCGTACTGGGGCCCAACCAGTGGGGGCTTCTTGACACTGCTGTGACCCAGAAGGGTGTGGTGTGTTCTCGTCCTGTTCTATGTCTGCTTCCAGGTCCCATGAGACATGAGGCCGTTGCCCTTGCATCACGCCTTTCTGCTTTGGAGCCAGCTGACTAGTAAAAGATTGGAGCCCAAACCAACGTCTACTTTGCTAGGTTTTGGGTGTCAAATACTGTGTCTCAGTGGCCAAGAAAGTGACCAAAACAGAAACTTTGTTGTTAAAAAATATACAGATGATGGCTGAGGTTCTCCTTCAGAATAAATTGAATTTCTTTTTTCTTTTATGCATAAAATTATGAAACCCTCGTCTTGACCCACTTGAGGCCATTACTCCTAAATTCCTCTCTTTGGGGCTCTCAACGAAGCATCGGACTCTGAATAGACATCTTCCTTTTCCCATACTCAGACTTCTACCTCTTTATCCATCAATTAAAGACATGGCATCTGAGCAATTTAGAAGTTGCTTTTTATAGCCTGCAATGAAAATGTTCATTTAGAATCTGGAAAATGTCTCTAGGAGAAGTGGAATGCCAAATATTTTGCTGACTTCTCAGATCTTCTGTTATCCTGCGTTTTGATCCCTCAGATCTTGCTGCCTTGGGAGACACGCACTCTAAACTCTGTCTCTGAGCAGAGTGAAGTTCTCATAAATTGAAACTCTGAGAATTTACACAGTTTTTATTTGCTCATGTCAGAACAGTTCATTCCCTTCAGCTACTCTGGGATAGCCAGGGCTGGTGTTATATTCTAAAAGATATTTTGTTTCATATCTGAGAAAAAGAATGCAATAATTAAAAGAAGAGAACAGAGCTGAGTTAGAAATTACAGAATTTGTGCATAAGGTATCAGGGCACATCTGACTCGGAAGCAACCAGGAGAATTTGAGAATGTGACAGGTGTAGAAAACCATATAATGTGAGATTATATAAATCCAATGTCATTTATATTATTTTTCCAATATTATTTGATTTTTTTTACTTTAAAAATTTGAGTAACTGGTGATAGCAATTCCCAGGATAGGTGAGACTGGGTAAGCCAAAAAAAAATATGAAAATAAGAAAAATAAAGCTTTAAAAACCTGGAAGAAAAATTAAGCTTTAGATTTCAAAGGTGTCACATCTGAGATGACTCCAACTTCTTTATGAATAGTGATCTCTCACAGACATCTGGATCCTTGAATCACAGGCCCAGTGAAGAGTGTGGAGTTGATGATATGCTTTGAGAAGCCTATCAAATGGAATCAAGAAGTAAATGTAGAGACAGAGCAAGTGTGACCGGGGAAAGGGAGAAGCCCTGCTGTAACCAGCACTTAAAGCTTAGCGTTGGAAGAAAAGTAGCTGATGCAGTAAAGGAGAAGAAGCTGGAGAGAGAGAGTTGAGTCTGGGTTAGAAGCCACATGTGGAAAATACTACATGGACGAAATGCCACATCCTGGAAGAGTGACTGTGATGGTGGAAGAAGAAATAAAATAAGTATGGAGGGCCTGGCATGGTGGCTCATGCCTGTAATCCCAGCACTCGGAAGGCAGACACAGGAGGATTGCTGAGTTCGAAGCTTGCCTGGGCTACATAGTGAGCTCAGGGCCAGCCTAAACTACAAAGTGAGACCCTGTCTCAAAAAAAAAAAAAAAAAGTAAAAATAAGTATGGAGGAATAAATTGGGAAGTATGTTGTGATTTCACTTGGTTTATTTGAAATTTATATATGAATTTATGGTGAAGTAGTACTTTTATATGGAAAGCTTTATATTGACTGGCTTCATTCTAATACAGCATATTTATCCTTTGCATTAATGGAGATCACATTTCATATTCCCTACTAGTTTTAAGGCATTACTCATATATACATATGTACATTTCTATTATATTTTAATTTTATTTGCCTTTGCTATGAATTGCCTATTCAGAAAAACATGTACATGTCACATATACACACATATTTACATGTACACACATAGTGTTGGAGGTTTGTACATTTTATAAAAACATTCTTCTCTGATCACTTCCCTTCTTTCATCTTTTCTTGTCATTTTTTACTTTCTTTGAAATATTTTAATGTCAATAAAAGTCTCTTAACACTGCTTCAAAGTGTGTAACACTCACATCTTTTTTATTAGTGTTCTTGAAATATATTTCCTCAGTGAAATGGTAGTGATGAAAACTAACTGAAAAGCAGACAGTCCTTGACTTTCAATGTTTCAATTTGTGATTTTCGACTTGACGAGAATAAGAAAGCAATGTGTACTCAGTAGAAATTATACTTCAAATTTTGAACAGTGGCCTTTACTCAAACTAAGGATATGTACACGATTCTCTCTCTTGATGCTGGAGACCAGCATAAATCTGTAGCTCTCAGCTCAGCCTCAGGATCATGAGGCTGAATACACAGTAAGTGCACTGTGTTGGGTTGCTCAGCTGTGGGGTTTTATGCATTAGGTGCATGAAACGCATTTCCCACTATGGGTGGGTACCCTGGAATGTAAGATTATTGTAAGTGAAGGGATAGCTACAATAAAATAAGCTCCATGAAATGTGTATGTATTTTTATCTAAATGTGTTCACAATAGATTGGTGTTCACATTTTATCTGAATTGTGCCTGCCTTCAACATACGTGGACTATTAAGAAATGCATATATATGTATCATAATACACAAAAATATAAGTATGTGATATGGACACACAATGTTAAAGAAAAAACTAGACTGTGGAAAAAAGGACATTTGACTGGAAATGTTTTCATATATGAAATGGTCAAAAGAGATGGAGTATCCTGCTAGGATTATACTTGAAAGAATTAAAAGAATCATATTGTAAAGACATATATGTACACCTGTGTTCATAGCAGCTCAGTTTATGATAGCCCAATACTGGAAACAACCCAAATGCCCATCAACTGGAGACTGGATAAAGAAGATGTGGTTTTCCTATAAAAGGAGTATTACTCTGCCATAAAAAATAACAAGTTTCATTCATTTATGTGCAAATGGATACACATTGAGGAAACACTAATAAGTGAAATAAATAGATCCCAGATATATAAAGATCATATCTTTTCTGTGGTATGAAAACTTGTAGATGTAAATGAGTTCTAGAACATATGATAGATTTTATGAAATACTAAATATTCAAAGGGAATGTGGTAGGGGACAGCAATGAGGGAAAGGAATAAATATGATTTTAAAAAAAGGAAAGCATATGTACATAGAAGATGGGGGAATTGTGGGTGGGTAGGGATATGGGTAAAAATGAGAATTAACTCATATCATATACTGGTACAAATTCCCCAGTGTTGAATGTGGTTGTGAGCTGTATATAAAATGTACCAATAAAGAATTCAATTTTAAAAAAAAGAGATGGGGTATCTAAGTAGGATATGGATAAGGGGAGTCATAGGCAGCCTCTTGCTTTCACTCATGCAATGTGATTAATAACCACATTATTTGTGTTGGAATCAAGTGATTTATGCTACATTCTAACTCTATATCAGTCATGTGAGTCATGTGACCTTTGGCTAGTCAATTTAACATTCTGAATTGGTTTAAATAAAATACATCTAAGAAATATACCTAGTAGTAAAGAATGCTCTAGAGATTAAATATGTTGAATATAAGATAAATTTTTCACTCAAGAAATACTCCAGAGATCCCATTATATATTCAAATTTGTGCCAGTACTACTGTTTAAGTACGATCAGACTATTGTAGCTTTTGCTTGTGTACACACCAGTAGAGTCACAAAAATATACAGTGTATCTCTGGTGCATGCAGTTAGAATTTTTTTTTTTTTAGGGTCTCGCTCTGTAGTTCAGGCTGGCCCTGAGCTCACTATGTAACCCAGTCAAACCTTAAACTCAGCAATCCTCCTGCCTCTGCCTCCTGAGTGCTGGAATTACAGGTGTAAGCCACAGCGTCCAGCACTGTAGCATGTGGTACTGGGGATCAACTCAGGACCTTGTACTTGTGAGGTAACAGTGGAACCACTGAGCTAAACCCCAGGCCTGGAGTTAGAGTATTTTAAGACTGGAAAATATGTACTTTACAATAATTTTAGTGTTTAGATTGCAGCTTCTACTGTGGATGAGATGTGAGTCTTATAGACATCCACAAGGTGAATCAGTGTCACTCTAGAGTCTATTAAATCCAAAATTTCTCTCTTTTTTCTGGCATGTTTCCTGGGTCACCACACAAAGAAATCTTCAGAGGACCTAATGTAGACTTATAACACATTTCTGCTCAGTTTCTCATATTTTAAATATGTCTTTCCCATACACCAGTGACTTGATGTCACTTTGACATAAGTCATCCAGTGAAATGCAACAGCGGAAGAAATAAGAATGCAAGGGGCTTTCAAACCATCCAACCACATACTCTACTCTGATTTCAACAACAATGTATTTCTATATTTTCACATATGATTAAAACCAGTCTATTGTCTCAAAATTGTGTGAAAAATTTAACTTTGAGGAATAGTCACGAATTGTGCATCATCTTACGGCCTCTTCAAAACTTGTCTTCTTTTTTCCTGTGAAAATCCAGATAAACAATCTTGCATGTTCACTTACCCCAGGATAGTGGATACATATTCCTCTAAATTCATAGTAGGTGAGCACTGTCATTGGATTGTTGAATAGTCTCCCAAGGGCCATGTGTTAAAGTTTTGATCCCTAAGGTGGCACTTTTGTTAAGTAGAAGAGCATTTCAGAAGTGTGTTCTTTTGTAAAATGTTAGACCCCTGAGAATGTGCCCTCAAGGCGAGACTGGAGTCCTAACACTATTATCAATCTCTTACTTCCTTGCCATGAACTGACTGTTTTCCTCCTCTTGCTGCCTCGCCAAGTCTAAAAGTAACAGCACCAGTCAATTAAGAATTACAATCTGGGGCCAGAGATTTAGCTCAGTGGTTCCGGCGCCTGCCTGGCAAGCACAAGGTCCTGAGTTTGATCCCAGTAACCGTACAATGCTGGGCATGGTGACTCACGCCCACCAGCAATCAA